>CM055824.1:2397497-2414739 GCA_029582265.1 Zoroaster sp. YZ-2022
TTTTCCCTTGTTGATTATGTACTTACCTGGCCCTATCAGTATGTAAATTTCAAACCCTGGAAGTGAGAAGACACAATATCTGTGTTGATTTCCACTGCTTTAGCTAGCCATCCTCAGTATCAAAATTGGCTCCCTTTGAAAAATCCTATGACTGTTTTTTTGAGACAAAGGTTAAATATCAGCAGTATTTCTGTAAAACTCGGAGATTTCGTAAAGTACATTCCGTATTTTATTAATCTACTTAACACTACAACACACATATAAATTATTACATTATTTAGCCACATATTTTAATTTCTTAATTATTTTATTACACCTGTTTTATCGTGTTTGTATGTATATACATTTAAAATTCTGAAATTGTAATTGTTTATTTTAATTGTATTAATTGTAACACATTGTAAAAAGTGCACAATTCAGCCTTTGGCTGATGTAGACATTTTAGTGTAATAAACCATCAATGAATGAATGAATAATGTAATCATGCAAAGTTTCAAATCTTCAAATGTTATTTTAATACTTAAAGCTGCATGCTGTACAGTGGAATTCACACATGTACATTAACTACAGAGTGTAGAATGGTGGCGCTCTTCATTAGAAGCCACAAAATGTTATGTACACAAGGATTATCTGCACCAGTATTTACCTGGTATGGAATGTCACACTGTGAAAAATGGGCTGTACTGAAAGGGTAGGATGATGCCAAGAAGAGCACAGTTTATAACTTGTTTGTATTTTGTTTCAAAATAATATATTAAGCCAGCAGAAGTTAGGATGGACCATGTTTTGGGGGATGAACAACATCTTTTGCAGATTCCATACGGAATTTTGAAATAAAGATGATTTATGATATTTATCAATATATGAAGTTTTGTGAATCAAAGCTACAGAAACTCACAAACTTTAATATTTAGGATAACTAAATTTTCATTTTCTATTCTTAACGACGGGGAATGTTTGGTGTGTGAGAATCAATGATGATTTTGAATTTGTTAATATTTAACAATATAAACATTTTGTTCAGTGAATCAAAGCCTTTCGCATACACTCACAAACTTTAATATTTAGGATAAATCAACTGTTTATATTTTCTAGAACGAAACATCTGTTTATACTGTTTATATTTCTAGAACAAAACAGCTGTTCATATTTCTATAACGAATCAGCTGTTCATATTTCTAGAACGAAACAGCTGTTCGGTATTTAGAACGAATCAGCTGTTTATATTTCTAGAACGAATCAGCTGTTCATATTTCTAGAACGAAATCAGTTGTTCATATGGGCCTCTAGAACGAATCAGCTGTTCATATTTCTAGAATAGACCAGCTGTTTATATTTCTAGAACGGAACCAGCTGTTCATATTTTCTAGAACGAACCAGCTGTTTGTTTATTTCTAGAACGAACCAGCTGTTTATATTTCTAGATAGCGATAGTGATAGCGATACAAAAGTAGTTCAAAAAAGATAGGGCCTTAGTGACTTTGCTAAACTTGCCAACGGCGTATTTGAATACTTTTAAGATGAACTTTGATTGCCCATAAACGAAAGCTGAAAAAAAACTTTTTCGAAATCTTTTTGCGCATCAACGATTGTTAATTTGACTGAATCAATCGTGAAAAGATGCGAAAACATATAATTTCCGGATGAGTTAATTAAAGTCGTGTATGCTAAAAATGAAATAGAACCAACTGCAAACGCAGTTGTGTCGAAATGACAGGAACGAATTATTGACTGCTCGGAAATAAATTCTGAACGCATTATTATAAAAACAAATAATTTAATCGGATCAGTGGAAAACGATGTGAATTTGAATGTTGCTTAACGAAATTAACAAAGTTTTGAAATTGGCTCTAGGAAACCTTTAATAAAATAAAATGATAAAACCCAAATTTCCAAATCGCATAAACCATACTTGGGGAATAATTTTAAATACTAAAGGTTTTAGAAAATCACCGATTATTGATATACCATGCTAAACTATACAATTAGGGATATTGTAGGAAGTTAAGGATGATACCAAGAAGAAGTGAGTAACAGTTTAAAACTTGGTTTGGTATTTTGTTTCAAAATAATATATTAATCCAGCAGAAGTTAGATGGACCATGTTTTTGGGGATGAACAAACATCTTTTTTGCAGATTCCATACGAAATTTTGAAATAAAGATGACGACGATATTTATCAATATATGAAGTTTTGTGAATCAAAAGCTACAGAAACTCTACAAACTCTTTAATATTTAGGATAACTAAATTTTCATTTTTCTATTCTTAACGACGGGGAATGTTTTGGTGTGAGAATCATCGATGATTTTGAATTTGTCAATATTATCAATATAAACATTTTGTACGTGGTGAGTCAAAAGCCGTGCATACACTCGCTGCAAACATTAATATTTAGGATAACCAACTGTTTATATTTCTAGAACGAAACATCTGTTTATACTGTTTACATTTCTAGAACAAAACAGCTGTTCATATTTCTATAACGAATCAGCTGTTCATATTTTCTAGAACGAAACAGTTGTTCATATTTCTAGAATAAAACAGCTGTTCGGTATTTCTAGAACGAATCAGCTTGTTTATATTTCTAGAACGAATCAGCTGTTTATATTTCTAGAACGAATCAGCTGTTTATATTTCTAGAACTAATCAGCTGTTTATGTTTCAGAACGAATCACCCGTTTATGTTTCTAGAAGGAATCACCTGTGTGTTTCTAGAACGAACCAGCTGTTCATATTTCTAGAACAAATCATCAAGCTGAAGGCAAGGCGTTAGTGTGGGGAACGTTTAGAGTAAACTTAGTGTATGTTGAATAAAAGCTCAGGAAACCAACAAATTTAAATATTTAGGATGATCACTTGTCCATAATTTACGCATGAAACAATCATCTTATAGGTGAAGGTAGGTAGGAAGGAAGGGGAATTAGGGTTTGAGGAGGGGTGGATGCAATATATTCATATATATTATGTAATCAATCACTGCACTCTAAAAACTAAAGTGTTTTGAATCAACATTTTTAAATACTTCGGCTGAAGTGACAACTCTTTATAAAGTTAAATCTACAGCTTTTAAACGTATTGAGAAGGGCAGGTGAGAGAGTCTGATGGGGTTGTCGACTTGAAATACATTAAACTACACAATAAATAAAAATACACCTACAAACTGGGAATGGCAGTGGTTTGTATATATATGTGTCATCCTATTGTGTATATAAAAAGGATTTGAGCAGAGAAAGAACTTTACTTTTCTATGATCGTTTTAATTCTCCATTTAGTAGGCATATTCAGATTAAAATTTGTTATTACCAGGTTATTTCAGACCTGTACACTATAATTGCTACCTGATTCCTGGAGACATACAAATTATCTTATGGACGAGGGAAAGTTTGCGATGTGAGAAATATCGAGGATTTTAACAAATGGCTGTATCGCCCCTAAAATATGTAAAAACAATATTGGTCTGCATACAACGCGGGGCGCTATTATTTGTCAATTTCAGATAAATAGTTACACAAAGTTGACTACTAGGGTCAGATTTGGTATTTTTATGTTACACCTCTATATTCCAACTTTTCAAAAACGTTCGATCTCCATCCGAACATGTGTATGCTATTATTCAAATCAGGCAATCAAAAGATGCAAAGTTAAACTGTATGACGTCGGAAGCGGCTCGTTTTGGGGCTTCTTCCACTTTTCAAAGCCTGCCTCAATGTTGGACCCAAGATAGGTCCAAAGCAGTATATCATGCTTTTACCAAAAGTGTGCATAATGTCCCCATAGAATCCTTCTTAGCAAAGCCGAGTAGTAATACGGTTAATAACACAACATAATAAGTTGAAATTGTTACAGGTTAATTAATGTATGTCATGTTTCAAAGAGTGTATAAGCATACCTGTATACACAGAAGCAGGGTTTTGCCAATATTGCCAACATTGTACCTTCCTTAAAACAAACAAGATTTCGAATTAAAATGTGAAACTTAGTTGGTTTACGAAGAGGATGACGGGGACTAATCTTCCCAAGAAAAATAATATTGTCTGGGGGTGATGTCACTTTTAAGAAAAAGTGAAATAATTTCTATTTCAAATTTAGGACTGAATATCAGTGTTAGAATAGAATAGCGAATATGTGAAAGCATATTTTTTAAAACTATTTACTGTTTGTATTTACTGTTTATTTTAAATGTATATCTTGATTAAAAAGACAGTCTAGTAGCTAAGTAGTTTTTTCCAACACATTAGTGCTGCACCTTCCTTTAAACAGTCACAATCTTCTTTGTATTTCTGATCTCTGAACGTTGGCAATTTAGTCTGTATTGACATTAATTATTTGTCCGTTCATTTTGAGTTGTGTTTGTCAGCAAATTTACCCTCAAAATGTTTTCCCTCAATCTGAAAAATCCTACGGTCACTGCCTATTGCTAGTGAATATATTAAATTGATGACATAGCGTGATAAATTCATAAATAGGGGTGTTATAATGTTGCCCATACAGCTGTTAAACATGCTTCGGTCAATCGTTTTGAAAATTATCTCATTTGTACGACTACAAGGAATGTAAAAGGTGTTTGGATTAAAATCAACATTGCCAGTAAAATAGCAAAACCATGTATTAGGGTTTTCGCCGTTGTTTAATCTCTCTTGCTCTGTTTTAGAATCTATATTATTTCACAGTTGGAGTTGGATTTAACTTAAGCGAATGGGTAAGTTATCGTAGAATGGAGAGATCTAAATCTAAATTGAGATAATTATTCCATTTCCTTGCAGAGTTTGTGTCTGATTTACGACAAGTCTACCTAGGTATAGTATTAGCGGCATATCGTCACGATCAGAATAGATTCTTTCATAGTAGTAAGGAATCGCGTCCTAGTTTAAGATGAACACAGTGACCGAACATTTCTGGCTCATATCATGCAGCAGCAGCAAATGGTAATATGACCTTATCTTCATGTGGGTAGTATTATTTCAGTCACATTACATGGTAGTTAATCTAACCAACTAGCAATTCGATTCCATGCCCTGTTGATCGTGACGATATTGTCTTTTAATATTACAGTCAATAAAATGTTATATTCACTGGAGAAACAAAGTGGTGGAAGTTTCTTACTTTAAGATATATATTTTGGAGTGAATCCTCCTTGTCCCATCATGTGTCTATTATTAATGTTGTAGTATAGCAGATTTGGCCATTACTTTCACTTAATGATTTGTTGAATTTGATATCAAATAATTAACCGGAACATGGATAAAGAGAAGTTAAGGAAGACAATAAATGTATATCACCGCGTGATTGGATTACCATCAGTTTAACAATGTTCTGATTCTCAAAACATTTTGTGAAATTAATATAACAAATTTATTTTGAAAGTCATTTTTCTCCTTATATTTTGTTAATAATTGTACAATGATATGAGAGATAAAACAATATCGACGAATAATTTCTAGTTATACATTATTTATATAGTTTATACATTGCCAAGTGTACAGTTGAAATGAAGAGGTTGGTGAACTCATTTATTATGCTATATATTTGCTTTATTTTGGTTCCCTTTGCGTATCCAGGTGTGTGGCAAAAGGTCTACATTATGAAAAGAGGGGTGCGCTGGTAAAATGGCGGTACATATGTGAAAAGGTGTCACACCATACAAAAGGAGCGTACAACTTGTGAAACGGAGGCATGCTGTTAAATAGGGGGCACATCTGATAAAAGGGTACATTGTTAAGCAGGGGTAACCTTGCTAAAAAGGTACATTGTTAAGAGGGGACAATCTGCCAAATGAGAACATTGAAAGGGGCACACTTCTTAAAAAGGTACATTGCAAAAAAGAAACACTGCCCAAAACTGGATATTGTGAAAAACGGGCACTGCTTAAAATTAGGTACATTGTGAAATGGAGCACACTGCTGAAACAATAACAGATTTCGGTCGTTCGATCAGTGAAAATTATTGTTTGCTGCTGTCAAACGTCAGTTTTTTATTTTATTGTTTTTGTATACGAATGAATCTCGGACTTTTCACTGATTAAACGACCGAAAGGAAATGTGATATAAATCTTACAAATGAGTCTGAAGTGGCCAAACCGCCTTTTCATAAAACGAATCAATGTATTCTTCCAATAACAATCTTAATTTACAATATATTGTATTTTACTGAGACCAAAAAGACTTTTTGTAGGATCCGTTCACAAATGTTACTACCCCACAGCACAACGACCAAGAATCTCATCCATTGCAAGGTGGTCATCTCGTCGAGGATGCGGTGTCCCGTCAACCGATGAAACTAGATGCAATCCTCAAGAAATGTAAGGAACAACTCTATCCACGATGAAAGAAAGCTTTGAACTCCAGGTTTGCGTCTCCTTCCGTGCCGCGCTGGTCCAATCTAACTGAAACCGCTCATCTCTCGCTCAATAATCGCGCCCACAAGCTTGATGACACCAGGTATTTTCAAGATGAGGCATCCAATCAGAGGCCGCATGTGGATATGACGTACATATATAGCTTCATAATTGGTCCTTCCTATGGGCATATAATATGGCAATTGTTTACCCAGAGGACCACCGTCGTTAAAATCAACATAGCAGCATTAATAACCAATAGAAAACACCAAGGCCCGTACAGTAGAAAAATAGCAAAGTCCGTACTTGTTCTAAGTTATAATAATTATATTAAAGCTATGGTTGAAACATTATAATATAAATGGCAATAGTTTACCCAGAGGACCACCGTCGTTAAAATCAACATAGCAGCATTAATAACCAATAGAAAAAACAGCAAGGCCCATACTAAGTTATAATAATTATATTAAAGCTAGTATACACTTGTTGTAAAATGTATGTAAATGCATCTATACTAATTTACTAAGATATAATTATGTATAAAAACCAATCTGTTAATGTTTCAGCTTATTTCATTGTGTCGTCGAGAAAATAATGAGAATGCTAGTTGTTCGTATTCGTTCATATTTGGTAATAATTTCACTAAAATATTACTAAATTTTACAAAAATTTTACTACATTTTACTCAAATTTTACTAAAACGATAGCACCTGATACAGATATTTTCTGGGAATTTATACACCGTGTAAAACTGTTATAATTGATTTGTTATGAGATTGCCGATAGTTTTTTAGTGAGTGTATAGTTGCTATTTAGACTGGGTTTAGAAGAAATCGAGTGAGTTATTCTGAGGTAAGTCATCACTGTGTTGAATGTAATACTTCTATATGATCACTGTAGAAGTATTGCATCCCTGACCGACAAACAGACAAACACCCAACACTAATCGTCGAGAATACAGTGAGAAATTCTCATTCACTGCATTCAGGTTGTTCGTATTCGTTCATTGAATTTCTGTCTTTGTATGACACATTAATTATAGTAATAATTTCACTAAATTATTACTAAACATTTTACTAAAATTTCTTTACACCGTGTTTTAAAGTAAAATTGTTATAATTGATTTGTTATGAGATTGCCAATAGTTCTTTTAATGAGTGTATAGTTGCTATTTAGACTGGGTTTAGAAGAAATCCAGTGGGCTAGTCTGAGGTTAGTCATCACTTTGTTGAATGCAATACTTCTATATGGTCACTGGTAAATTCAATGTGGGCAAAAGGACTTGAAAATCCTGGTTCTCCTCTCCAATTGCCCACATATTAAACCAACCGTATAAGTTACGCGACTGCAAAGGGGCCATGCATGCTAATTTACCTAACAATCAATCAATCAATTTGTCCCCATTAGCATATTCGTTCAATATAGTGGTTTAAAGCCAGTGACTTTAAAATTGTTTTCGCTTCATCATTTTTTCAATAAGCTGGTTCTCATCTTTCAAGCTGTGCTTATTCTTTGCTTATTTATTACCCGCCTGTAGGTATTTTCTGTAATGCCTGATTTTTTGATATCTGCTGTCTTTGTCGTAAGTGAGCTGTTTAATGAAACGAGCATCTTCTTGCTGACACATGAGCGACCCAGTTGTATTGTTGGCCTCTGATAAAGTCTTCTATGTCTGAGATCCCACAGATTCTCTTAATATCTTCTTCATTTTTGTATCTGTATTTACAAACTCACCTCAGAACCATCCGCCCTTTTGTAAGAATTCACCCTTTTCCTCTGGTGGCCTCCTTTCACCAATGATCTCAATAACAATGACTCTAGCTTGTCAAACTGCTCTTTGAGTGGGGCACCATGCCTGACAACCTTATGTCATGAATGATCGGACCATTGCATTGAAAAACTGAACCTGGGTTTTCAGTTTTATCTGTAATTGGTGTATAATTTTAACTCATAGAACTTGCAGGTGCCTGCAGTTATTGGTTTCTCGATTTCAAATATCGCCAGGCACAGTCGTTGTACATAATTGTCGACCCTAGATATTTGAAGGTGGCTGAGTTCTTGATTTCTACGCCATTAGTGATGATGTTATTGAAGATGGATACTGTTTGTCGCCTAGGGAGTCTTTTTGTCCAAGTAGTCTCCAGTTTAAAATGAGGGTTTCGGTTTTAGTTTCATTTATTTCAGGCCATGGGCTGTGTAAATTGCTCAATAATTATTAGCATCTCCTGGAGGTCTTCTGTTGACTGATCGTAGATGACCAGATCATCAGCGTACCCCTGTAGGGTATAAGACTATAGGGTATAAGACTATATATGTTGCAACTTTGTTGTTTTTCTGAATTTTGGACGAGCAATTTTTGGGAATTTCATATATCTAAAACCCCTGTCAACTTCGATCTTGGCATTCTTGCTGGAACAAGCGCATACAGTGATTGGCATAGATATTATACAGGCATGGACTTTCCGAACCGCCCTGCTGTACTCCACTGGTGGTTTTAAATCTCGTTTGTTCATCACTCGCCATATAGCACTCAGTCTGTGAATACATTGACTCAAGTAAATCAACCAAAATCGAATCCCCGAAAGCTAACCTAGCACTCCTAAATAATAAATCTCTCCTAATATGATCAAATGCCGCTGATAAATCGATCATCCCAACAAATAATTCCCTTGATATTTTCTAGCCCATTTTTGTGTTCTGTTTGGGCAATAAATTCTGTCTATGGTAACTCGATTCGGTCTGGAACCAGTATTGCCCTCATTTAAATAGCTGTCGTAAGTTGGGTTAACTTTTGACCACAATAGACACAAATATTTTGTTAGACGATTGACGATAAAGTTATTCCTCGGTATTTGGTACACCTAGCATTGATCCTTTATTCTGAAATTGCGTTGATCTTCCCTAAACCAAAATATGCTGGCACAGCTTTTCTTTCCAAATTTGTTCGAAAAAGTCGACAAGTTCATCGATGAAGATGTCGGTTTAGGAGCCTTCAAGAGCTAATTTTATTGCCTCTCCTGGTAGATCCAAGCTTTGTTGTTTTTTAGGACTTTTATTACATTTGAAATTTCGGTTTTGTTGGTTGGATCATTGTTGAGTGGGATATTGCATAGGGGTTTCGGGAGTGGTGTGAGGAGCGGCGGCGTCGGGAGTTCTTGAGTTGAGGTGATTAAAGTGGTTTTCGAAATGTTGGGCGAGTCCCGGCATTCGATAGCACTGGGTTTCTTCCTCAGTGAAGACTTTTGCTCTTTTGCCACTTTATAAGTCTTCCATATCTCGCCCTAACAACTACCTCATTGAATTCTTAGCCTCTGCCGAATGGTACCGATTTAACAATTTCACTTTCCTATTCTTTATCATCTTGCTCAGCCTTTTGTACCCCCTTTTATCATTATTTATCCTCAGCCTTTTCCTCTCAGCTATGAGGTCGTTAAATTCAGCATACGTCCACGGCCTGCTCCTCTCCCTTTCCTTATCCTTCCTAGGAAACATTCGTAGCAGCATTCAAAAATTTCAATGAAATCTTCGCAACTTTTGGGTTGCTTTTGGACGATGGCTTTGTCGATTTCGCCGTTGAAATTTAGAGTTTGCTCAGGCGAAAGGTTCTTGTAGTCATATTTGATATTTTGGGGTTTCTTTTTGGGAAACCTCCAGTCCGTCTTTCTTTTAGGTGTTCTGAAGCAGCTGACAACCATTCGGTGATCTGATTCGAGGTCGAAGCCCTTCTGACCCGACAATCAGAGCAGAATCTAGTTAGGAAGGTATTAGTGCAGATTAGATCAAGCACCTTCTCGTCTTCTCATCGTTGGAATACCAGGATTTTTATGCAGTGATCTATGGGTAAAGAAGCTGTTCAAAATGCTCATTTCATTTGAGGCACAAAATCTTATGTGTGTTCTCCACTTTGTTTGCGCTTTTGCCATTCCTGTTCCACTATTACACAGAGTCAACAGCTAAACTGTAACAGTCACAATTCAAATAATTTGCTCGTCCTACTTTTGACACATTATTCAAAATAATTGATTATCTAAATGGTTTTACAAATCACAAAATCATCCGAAAGAAATTTTGTTTATTTCCCCGACGGCTTTACATTAATAATTGTTTGCCAAACAAAACGAAGAAATACATCAGAAAGAAGTTATTTCAAACGACTGTTTCGTGAATATTTGCAAACAAACACAACTACACAGATTCAGAGCACACAATCCGCCAACTGCATGGTCGGCGATTCCGCAGGGGAGGGGTGAGATAGGCTACAGGTGGACATCCCAATATTTATGACGGTTGGCGACGTCACCCAACAATTTTTGACACCAAAACAAACTTATTCAGATTCCCCATAAAATGTTCTCCTGAGGACGATCAGAGCACACTGATCGAAACGTCGAGTTGTACCTCCAGTTCTTTCAGAACCACCATTACTACTCAATTGAGAATTTCACATATGGTCACAGCAATTAGTCTTACTATCCTCCTCACCATGCAAAGCTAGGTGTTTTACTGATCTCCCATGTTCAGTATTCCGTTGTATTTTCCATAACAGGCACCCATTAGCGTATTTAGACATTATTTATTTATTTTAATGAATCTTCCTTTCCCATAGGCCTAGGTCTTCAACTACAGCAGCCCAGCACGAAACCTAATTTGAAACAAAACGTCTCGAAATTCATAAATATATTATTTTTGGTATTTTTATTTTATTTGCAAAGATAAGTTTGAGTGTTGTGGGGGTTGATGGGCGGTTGATGGGAGAGGTTAATAGTCGGGGGGGGGGGGGGAGGTTAATGGGCCGGTAAAAAAGGCCCAAGTCCCCGTTACCCATCGTAACAAGACATCTGACCAATAGAAGACTACAAATAAGACAACAAAGTGTAAAGGGAGAATCTCTCTCAAACTTGTTTCATAACTTAGTGTTTACATACAAACTTAAGAGTCAAGTACATGTACAGTCACGTGAAGAGATACGTGGGCAGATAGAAGGCCATATAGACAATAGAGAAGGAGAGGAAGTAGTTCTCTGACAGTAGTCATGTGTTTACACTGCACAAGCATCGTACCTCTCACAAACACAATAGAATATGCAATATCAATTGTCGTTATTGCGTATATGGCTAAAGAACGATAAGCAGAAGCTTATGAAAAGATTTATTTCCACTTGAATGACTTGCTTCGAGGTTCTTATTGATTATTAAATGTATATGAAATTGTGTGCCTTGCTGCAGTAGCCTTGATGTTACGTAGACAGACTGGAATGAAACAAGATGAGTTTTAAAGACATGAATGCAGTATAATTCTTCACACTTTAGGTATTACCTAAATTAAAAACAATTACCAATTTTAAATAATGAATAATTTACCACTGTTTCACATAAACTTACTTTTGTAAGTTAAGGTGAATGGTATCGCATTTCCTTGAAATTGTTATGTCTGAGTTTTTATTATTTGTTTCAATAAATAATGTAACATGTAAAATCACGTTCTGTCTTTTATGACATTAACATAATAATGGGAAACGTAGGGAGGAGTTCGGTACTGACGTGTCTTAAGTTCTGTTGAGACTCATAATCAATAGGAATATCCATTCTGAAGTAGTTGGACGATCTAACCTAATTTAAAAAACAATCTGAACGAGTAGAAAGGAAACCTCATATAGTTTGAACTCTTTGAACACAGATTCATCAAAGATGATTTCAATCAAATATATACCAAGACTATGGCCTGATGTTGGCTGTACATTCACCTAATCCGGTTAAATATTTGATGAATTGATGTAGATAATTCAGTGTTTTTGTTTTGCTTTTTTGCACATTCATTCATTCATTTTATTTCCACATCAATGCAAACAATAGGTAGCAGAAGTACATTCTTGAAATAAGTTAACATACGTATAAAAGTAGATAAGACTAAACAAAGATGTGGAGGGGTTTGCAAGAGCAAAGCTTGTCGGCAACCCCTCATATATTATTTGTGCCTAAGTTAAATCTAGACTTAAAGTATAAATAATAAAACAAACATTTTAGTTACAGAAATGAGTACAAATATCAATGAACGAAAGACAATGAACAAAGAAACCTAAGCAAGCAAACAAACATCCCCAAAAACAAACAAACAAACAAACGCAAATAATGCAAAGTGGTGAAACTAGTATATTAAGTCTCATGTACTGATAAGGAGTGATAAATAACGAAATAATTTCAGTTTAGAGTGGGGTAACGAAGAATTGATAGAACAATGATAATTATGGATATGTTGGGAACTACTTGTATTTATTTAAAAGAATTTCCCTTAAGTTTGTTCTTGAAGGACTTGATATTGTTTAGTTTCCGAAGAGAATTGTCGAAAGAGTTCCACAGTTTTGGTCCCGTATACTTAGTAGTTCTTGGGCAAGTGATGAGCGAGTTAAGGAATGTGAAAAGGAGGCCTGGCATGTAGAATATGAATGTACCAGTTTATTACTTGTAAACATTGAGGTAAGCCATTTTGGTAATTCATTATGTACTAACTGGAAACATAAAGCTACCAAGTTGCAGATTGTATAGATCATTAATTTTTAAGGATTTATGTTTAACAAAGAAAGGATTTGTGTGAGCAAAATAATGAGAATTGTTAACAATGCGCAGGGCTCTGTTTTTTGCAAAATAAGCAGTCTGTTGATTGTTGTAGCGGCAGCACTACCCCATGCTAATATACCATAGTTAATATAGGATAAAATTAAGGTGTTATACAGAGAAAATAAATATGATGTGGAAAAAATGCCTTAAGTTTATTAATAATACCCATATTACGGGAAATTATTTACATAAGTAATCAATGTGGTTTTTCCAGGATAATTTATTATCAATATATAAGCCTCAGGAATTTTACACTATTTGTTGTTGATCACCGTATTATCAATACAAATATCTATAGGAAGTACAGTGTGCTTATTACTAAATAGCATACAGGTAGTCTTTTTGAGATTTAAGGATAATTTGTTAGATTTTATCCAGTCGGAAACGGAACGAAGTTCTGAATTTATGGTATTAACAAGAGTAACAATATTTTTATGGCTATAGAATAAATTAGAATCGTCGGCAAATAGAACGTAAGATAGAAGTTTGGACGAACTAGTGATATCATTTATGTAAATTAGAAAAAGCAGGGGTCCTAGAATTGATCCCTGGGGTACCCCGCATGATAATGTGCGACAGGTGGATATGGTAGAATCGATTGAAACACACTGTTTCCTGCTTAAGTAGGCTGCTGGAGGATCATCCCCTGCTGGAGGATTAGTTCGTTGGGGCGCGCAGGCGGGAAACTGTGAGACTATGAGACTAGGATCCTAGGGATTGGGGGAGAGGAGTGTGTGCTCACTGAACTGAATCAGAGCAGAGGAGAGGACGATCAGAGCATACTGATCGAAACGTCGAGTTGTACCCCCAGTTCTTTTCAGAACTAATTACTACTCAATTGAGATTCCACATGGTGTCACCGCAATTAGTCTTACTTATCATCCTCACCATGCAAAGCTACAAGTTTTACACTGTTTCCTGTTAGACAGATAACTGGTGAACCACTCTTGTGATTTTCCACGAATTCCGTAATGGTTTAATTTATACAGCAAAATGTCATGGTTTAGTGTATCAAATGCTTTAGAGAAATCAAGAAAGATACCCAAAGTATATTGTGAGTTGTCGATTCCTGTCACTACATTATTAATAAAATGGAGAATTGCATGTGAAGTAGAATGTTTAGCACGAAACCCAAATTGATAATTGGAAAGGATATTATGTTTCTGAAGAAAGCCAAGCAGGCGTTCATAAACAACTTTTCTAAGATTTTCGAAAAGCTAAAGAACAGAAATAGGACGATAATTACTAACATTTTCAGATTCGGCATTTTTAGGATTGGAATGACTTTTGCAATTTTCATATCGTTTGGAAACCACTCGGTTGAGAGGGAAACGTTAACAATGTAAGTAAAAGGATCGGGCAACTGCACCGATAACGTTTTTAATAACAAACGTATTAATAAAGTCTAAGCCACAACTGTTTTTACTAGCTAGATTATTAACAATATCACAGACCCCTTCTTTAGTAACTGGGTTAAGGAACATAGAGTGGGGATTAGGATCAGAAAGGTAACCAGTGAAATTGGTCTTGCATCGGGAATATTATTGGCTGGTTAGGGCCAATACTAACAAAGTAGTTATTAAAAATGTCAGCCATGGCGGAAGGATCTTTAATTAAGTTTTCATTGTGAGAGATACCCAGTATTTTCTGAGAGGGACTTTTGTTCAAAACCGAGTTTATAATTTTCCAGGTTTTTTTAATATTATTTTTCTCCTTATGAAATTGACAAAAGTAATATTCTTTCTTAGCAACTCTCAGAACATTCGTTAAGACATTTTTATATCTTTTGTAAGCAATGAGATTATCTTCAGTACGTTTTTTAAGGTACTTACGGTAAAGTCTATTTTTTAGGTTTATCGACTTCAAAAGAGAATCAGAGACCCATGGCAATTTTGGAACGTGTTTGTTGGATTTCATTTTGGTTGTAGGGAAAGTGCTATTTGCATCATGGATATGATTAAAGATACTAATAAAATTATCATAAGCCAAATTTGGTTCATTTGCATTGAAAACAGATGACCAATCAGCAGTCCTAAGATCCTGATGCAAAGATTGCAGGTTATCTTTAGTGTACTTACGAGTGTGATTTGTTTTGGGGATGGTAGACTGCAGTTTAGAGATTGGAAATGAAGTGGATACAGGAAAGTGGTCAGAAATATCGGATATTAAAATTACAGACCTCGAGGGGGGTAGAATATTTGTAAATATATTATCAATCAGGGTGGCAGATTTTTGGAAATTTAGTGGGTTTATCAATTAGAGGTAAGAATGAATGAGAAAAATGGTATCCAGAAACTTGGGTGGCTGGATTACTATCGTAATCTAGCAAATTAATATTAAATCACCAGTGAGAATACAGTTCTTATTCTCGTAGCAAGGAGACTAATAGTTTCTGAAAATGGACACACATAAAGTTGTTATGTGATGCTTGGGGCGGTTTATAAATAACTCCAAGAACAGTGTTTTTGGTTAAAGGATTTGAAATTTCAACAAAAAGTGATTCCATTGAATTGATGGAATGACTGAGGTCTGCCTCACCTTGTATTGATAGCAGAGGAGACATAAAGAGCAACACCGCCTCCTATTTTGTCAGGTCTATTATTGGTAATCAGTTTATAATTAGGAGAGAAAACATGTCTGAGATGAGTCTTTCAACCAAGTTTCTGAGAGGGCAATTATTGAGAATTTACTTAAAGATTGAAGGCAAAGTTTAAAATGATCAAAATTTTTAGGAGACTTCTAATATTAAAGTGAATAATTGAACAGTTTGAATCGGGATATTTGGAAATATTAATGAATTCATCTTCAGCAGAATAAAGACAATTGTTAACGACAGGTTTGGGATTATTTGGTCAGGTTGAGGAGACTATCAAAGTTAGACATACATAGATTAAAATGGATTGACGTCATCAGTTGAATTATGGTACGGGTCATAGGTATGATAACATTGAATTGTAATTTAAGTCGTCAACAACGTTCTGAAAATCATCATTGTCTAGAGAATTAAATGGAAATGAATTAGGCAAACATACTGGACAAAGCCAGGAACATCATTGGTAGATAATTTGTCATATTCGCATGGGGATAGGGTGCATTTTAAATGAACCCATTTGATACAGAAATTACAACATGATCGTAGTTGATTCACCTTAACAGGACGATTACAAGAAACACAGGGGGATTTTATGGGCATTACAGAAAACAAAACTTGTTAACAATAACAGAAATGAATATATATTGAACAAGGACAATTAACTTAAATTAAATTAACATAAACAAAAGCAAATAGAGATAAAGCCGATTGTTACAAAAAAAATCATGAATTGGCACCGCATAGAAGGTAAAACAAATCAAATTAATGCAAATTAATGACAATGCAGATGTAATGAGTTAAAGCAACAAATAATAACAATGATGAATTACAGAGTGGCAGCTGAGTGAACAGTGAGCTGAGTATGGAATTATGAGTTAGATGTTTTCAAGCTGGGCCATTGATGATACAGTTACCTTTGTGGTTGTTCTGAAGGAGGCAGTCTTTAAGAGTCATTTGAATATTTAAAAGGTAAACAATCAGTTTGTGTTCATATATAATTGTAAGTCCATTGTTATATTATTTGTTTTCCGTTTCATTTTACTGCAAAGGTTTTGTTTGTAATTTATTTGGATTTTGATTGGTTTTTTATTTAGTTTTTGGATTTTGTAGTTTTGTTCAGGATCTCAACCGGAGAAATAGGAAGCAGGAGCTTTATACCTCTATTAATCTTAAAGGGTGAGCGATGAATTCATCAACCCAACCCCTAAAAATTGTATTTTCTACTATGGAAAACATTCTGCCATATTTTTACATCAAGTCTTTGTACCTTTTAAAAGATTAGGACACTTTATGAAAATAATTTTATTTTGTCCTGCACTTTATATAATTCTTCATTTATTTATTTGCCGTTTTATTTTAACAGGGTAGACTCCTCAGTTAAAGAATTGCGTTCTTCGAGGGCTCTGTATTAAAAGTTAAACCAATCTACAAATAAAATTTTTAAGTAAACAAATAAAAGCAGTAAATAGAAATATGTTTATACCTTTCCGGTTCGTGATATCATTTTGAAGTATAATTTAAATTACCATGTCTACGCTGATGACAAGCAGCTTTACATTGCTTTCAAACCTCTTAAGAACCCGCCGATTCGTGAATTACAACGCTGGAGAAATGTATTCATGAGATTTGTAGTTGGATGAGACAAAACTTCTTGAAATTGAACAATGAAAAAAAGAGTTTTTTTCTATTGGGTCGCGC
>CM055824.1:2415239-2466671 GCA_029582265.1 Zoroaster sp. YZ-2022
CCGCAGAGATACAGGACGAGATTCTTCAACCAGTGGCTCTCCGTATCTGCGAGATCTTGGGCCGGACGCCATCCCCAAGATGACAACGCTCGCCCTCACAGAGCCAGGATCATCACAGGATATCTGCAGGATGAGGAATCACAAGGATGGAATGGCCTGCCAGCAGCCCGGACCTTAACCAATTGAGCATCTGTGGATCAGCTCGCCGTGCTGTATGCCCAAGAGTCACTGATGCAACCACGTTGGCGGATCTGCAACAGATCCTGATTGATGAATGGGACGCCATCCCACAGCAACGTGTGACCCGGGTCGTGACCAGTATGAGGAGGTGGTGCCAGGCTGTTGTGGCTGCATTCGGATAGTCCACCGCTGAGGCTTTGACTTAACATTGTTTGTTCAATGAAGGAAGCTGTTCAATGATTAAACCACAAAAAAGACTTTCCTTAAATCTTGTTTTTCTTTTGTTGTTACTGATGGAGAATTACTGGTGTTTGAGTGCAGAAAATGACAAATTATTTTACTCTGTTTGAAACTCAACCACATTAACAAACAGTTGTATCCGGAGGCAATTTTGTGAGACAGGCCATGTGGATTTCTGAACTTTTTCCGCACATTTATGGCCTATAACCTTTAAATATTGTTGTAAGCAGACAATCATTCAAGACACATCCATCACTTTACACCACCCCATATCAGCTGTGCTGCACATCCCCAATTGCATAATCATAACAAATGGCACATCATTGTAAAAGAGGAATAACAGGGCTTTCCAATGATACCAAATGCAAGGAAATGAGTTGGTAACAAGAGAAAATCGTCAGTCAAACTTGAGTTTCGAACCTTTTTGAGGAGTTTATTAAGTCTAATTATTGAACTACGCTACCACTTTTTATATGTCATTAGATGCTTCTATTGTTATCAAATGCAGAGAAGATAATAAACCAACCCCATTTCATATTGTCACAACAAAGTTTGGTCCACCCTATTATTTTGTTGACCCACAATAGTGGGAATGCAACAATATTGTGTATTGTCCTGTAGGTGTTTGTTCTTTGCTTTTATATGCTGAATTTTGTATTTACTTTGTGCGTTGCAAGAAAATAATTAATTTTCATTATACAAATGAATATTTTCTTCATACTTAACTTTCTGGGTCTCCTCTCACAAAGCTTACTTTCTGGAGACCTCCACTTAATCACTTTGTGAAATCATTTCTAATTAATACATTTCAGTAAGACATAACTACAGAGTTCACGGATCATTCAAACTTGACAGTCCAGTGTGCTAGCAGGATGAAATTATAGGGATAGGGCATTTGAACGACACGAATCTGCGAACGCGTAGTGTGAATCCACAATTACGTGGAGTCCGGGGCCCGCTAACCCTCCACACATGCAGGCCACTCCGATCCACAAAATTCTGTACACATGTTCAAGCCTGCTGTCCTTTCCAAGTAATCTTACAAATGAACTGTGTGCCACCCAAGGCCACTGTAAATGTTTGAACATATTAGTATGGCCTGAAATGATCAATGGGAGACCAACTTACCCTGAATCTCAGTGGTGTGACAGTGCACAGAAGGGTATATATATATAACCCTCAAAAATTGAGGGTGGAACCGAGAAACAACTCGCTTGATCACTAGTTGTTATCTAAGATAGATTTCAGATGATCCTAGAAAGAGTTTTCATGACCTCAAACGACAGGCCACAGACTGCAAGATCGGCATCGAAGGTTGCAGGCAGGGTCACTAATCGAGCCATTCCCCGTCGCAGCCCCTCCGTCGGTGGATATTGCAGTACCAGTGCGAGGGGAGTTGGAGCATCTCGCGATAAAGCCCGAGCTGTATGTCCTATGAGTGCAAGCCGCCTCCTCTGAGCACGTCGCTAAACTTGGTGCTTCCAGTCCGCGCAGCAAGAGCTGCATTGACAGTCGTGTGGGGTGTGAACCCAGGGCAAAACGTTGCAGAGCTCGATACGATGCATCAAGTCTCTCCTTGCGAGACTGTATCATGGGAACAGTTTCCAGACCAAGGCAAATACCGACTCAACAGTTGCGAAATAGTTTTATTTAATTTCATCTCCAACATCAGAGTGGAACACAGACGACAGCCCTTCGCCGCCGCCCAGCCAGGCCGCGTCGCTGCTGAACAATGTGGTCAACATCAAAGATTTTGGATCCGAGGTATACAAACTCATTGCACACTGCTATGCACTCTCCGTTAGGTAGATATAGATTTGGCCGATTTGGTTCTACATGAAGCACTTCGGTCTTGCTTGCACTGATCTTTAGACCAACCTTTGTGCTTCATTGTAGAGTCGTAACAGCTCGTTGAGCCGACTCAGGGTCAGGTGTTGGAGAGCAACGTCATCCGCGTATGCTAAAAACGACAAGTGGATAGCAGGATGGCGAGACTGCGCCTCGGCCTTAGTATGTACGAGTCATCATCTTTATTACTTTGTCTCAGTACAACATCCAATACCACAACAAACAGAAAAGGTGCAGAGTATCACCCTGTAAACCCCGGATGTTGTTGGAAATGAATCTGTTAACCCATGAGGCGTCTTAACAGCTGCCTGAATATTATGGTACAGGTCCATTACTGCTGTGATGAGAGACTCCGGAACACCATGGTATCGGAGGCGGTGGCGATAGCCGCGCGCGATACACTATCAAACGCCTTCCGGAAGTCTACAAACACCACCGACACAGAGCGCTTCCGAGCGCGACATGGAGTCCAAAAGTCGGAGTGTAGCAATCTGCTCGATGGTGGTGCGGTCGGTAGGAAGCCGCTTTGGTGAGGCAGCAAATTATGGAGTAGATGAGGCTGCAGACGATTTAGCAGTACTTTGTTAGCAAGCTTTGCAGAAACACACATTAGGCTAATACCTCGCTGATTATCTAGTGAGGTTGTTATTCAACGTGGAGTGCCAGTTTAAAACATCTGTTACCACATTTAGCATATCTGGTAGTTGTAGTACACGGGTTGGGATTTGATCAGGTCCAGGGCACCATCGGCTCGCATATGTTTCAGTGTCATACGCACTTCGTGTGTTATAAATGGTTCAATGTTGAATATGGTCTCGTCAACAGGCAGCAGAGCGTCAGGATGTCAATTCCTGATGGCGGTGGTGCTGAGTTGAGCACCTGACGAAGTGTTGGGAAAGCAGCTTCTTTCGATCTTCGATAGATTCTGCCGCGACAATAGCATGAGGCCTCGTTTTTCACAGATACCTCATTGACGGCAGCCCAAACGAGCCGCAGATCGTCCAGCCTGGGACGCAGATTTAATGCGTTAATAGTGTTCTGAGCAGTTTCTTCGGCGACAGTGTTGCGCATTGCGCATCTCTGGAGACTGCTGTTCTTGATAGGCGCTATCAGCGCCTGTACTTTCCAAGGCTGATTGCGCCTCCTTTTGTGCTATTACAATTCGTGGATCATTCAGCCAAGTACTAATTTATTAGCACTAACCATATTTGGCAATGCACTGTTAGCAGCTCGATGTACTGCATCTATAAAGCTGCCATAACCATCGTTGCTGTATATAAAGCATTAAACTCTACTAGGAAGTTAGCTCGGTTTCCGAGTCTTGCAGGCTGGGCCAGTAGGTGCGTGGCGCAGGTGGTCTTGAGCGATGCGTTTGGTCAATGGTCATTTCACCAATCGATGATCAGATGTGAGAACAGCAGGCACATGATGCCAATCCCACATGATGACGTTGTCACGAGGTAGAATGCACCAGTCTAGTCGTGTTTTACGATTCTTTGGTCCAGTGAAGGTTAATAACCGATTTGCTTTTTGCCTGAGATTTGCATTTGCGGCCATAGTTCGTTCGCAGTGATGAAGTCACGAAGATAGGGAGAGTTGCTGTTTTCTTGCCCTGGTGCACGATTGCGAATAAAATGCCGTCGTTGAAGAGGGCGTTAAAGTCACCGGCGATAACTAACGATCTCGTGATAGCGACAGACGGAAATTTCACCGAGATCATCGTAGAAATCTTCTGTTGCAGCAGGATCACGGTCAGTATTTGGTGATGTAGGAGCGTACACGTTGACAACCTCATGCGCCGCATCCTTGTTTGAAAAGAAGCTGTGCCCATTCGCTCAGAAAATTGAATGTCCAGCAAAGCCCGGCCGCCTCCGGAGAGAGAGAAAGCCATCACCAACTCCTCCGGTGACCATGATAACCTCTGAAAACCCATCCATCAGCTAACGTTTCAACGAGATTCTCTCGCCGACGATGCTCCTGAATGAGGAGGATGGCAATTTTCTATTATTGCACAAGCGGACGCCTCTTAAGACGTCAGCGGACGGAAGCGTCTCACATCTATCGTAGCTACTTTGAGAGTTTTTGTAGTTGATTCAGGAGTGTTTTTCTTGGTTCCATGCGAGGAGGCACCGTGAAAGCGCTCTCGAGGCCCCGGTATGCGCCGCGGGTCTTCCAGACGTCGCTCGATTTTGCCGAGCTTGTGGTTGAAGTTGCGTTTCTCGTTATAGGCCCTTTCATGCGGGCAAGGGCCTCTTGTGAGCGACGTCCGTGTCTTCTTTTGTTGGCAACGTCCATTGGAGCGGCCTCCGATCCCACCACGTGGAGGCGAAGACGTCTTGAAAAGACAGGGATCTGAAAAGACAGGACAGAAGACAGAAGGGTAACCATAGGAAGCCACTAGCAACAGCTAATGGCTTGGAGTGCCTGAATGGGTTGTTTAAAAATTGCACTGATTGTAGGAGGGTTTAAGGGCCTGGGAAATATTTAGGTTGTAGATGCTCTCTGGTGCAATCTAGAGGCTTTAGGGCATATTGTATAATACAATTTGTCACATAAAACCATATTTTTAGACATAAATTTTTTCTTTCTTTTCAACTGGTAGGTTTTAACATGTTTACATGTGCACATGGAATTCTGTCACATTTTCTCAACTAACATCAAACCCATTTTGAAATTTAAATGGAGTAGGGCCTAGGACTCATATGTTATTGTTTTATTGTTTAATTATTGTTTTATTCACTTTACATTGGATTGTTGTTAGTAATATACTTATTGTACTTTAAACGTGTGAGTAAAGTTAATCGTATTTATCAATAATTCAAAGCCAGATATGATAAAAATAATCCATACAATACATTACAATGTATGCCTTGACTTATGCCTACTTTAAATTAAACTTGACAAAACTTTTAATAAAATGGTTCTTACAAACGAAACCCTCATTGCAAAGCTTCACCCAGGTAAAATTTCATAAAGCATTACATTGGACAGCAGGTAAGGACTGTAGTGACCCAAACTTTTGTGCGTACTGTGTTGATTTGTTGTAGATGGGGCACGCCATAGTGCATCAGCCCAAACTGTGATCAGTGTTGCTGACCTTGCCCTTCGGAGAGCAACTTTCTTCTATAGTAATTTCTACACAGCACAGTTTGTTTTTCGAGCACATGTGAGTTTTCTCTTCGCGTTAGTTCATCATATTTACTCAGCGTATTGACAACTTTATTGCCGCAGTTTTGGCTCTTATCTTTTATTCGTGATATTGTTTTGTTCAACCGCCGAATGTGTGTTTTGTGAACTTTATGGACACCTTGACACGGGACTAAACGTTTTGCTCTGTGGTGTAAATTGACATTAGCCTGCTGCCGACATTATGGTTGGCTCCCATGCGTGAGCTATCCAGTGCAGGACTTCGAGGTGGAGTTCGTCCTTAAAATTACATACCTTGCCAGTGGTGAGTTAACATTTACAGTCGTTTCTTCCATTATTAGTGGGCTATTCCACTTCCGCTAAATTGGTGACCCAGACGAGCAGCAACCGTTTCAATGCTACTGGTATAACTGACGAGAAAACTCTAGACATCCAAACTCCCAGCACTACCGCTGCAGTTAGATAAACTCCCACCGTACTGGGCCAATGATCCTATCATATGGTTTGCCCAGGTCGAGGCGGTTCACACCAAAACATCACCTCCGAGCACACCAAGTACGCATATGGTGTCTTCCTTGCAACCAACATTGCTCAGAGGTTCGGATCTGCTGGTTCACCCCACCTCAGATCAGCCATCACACATTGCGCAGACATCCTTTGCACCCCTGACGGATTTCGCGACCATCCACATCCTCGTAAGCCACAAACTACATGGTCAGACAAGTGCGAGACCGTTTTCATCGCCATCAAGCCCCTTCTGGCCAACGTCACCAGTTCGCTCATCCGTCTTCAGTTCATCACCCGCTTGATGGTCGACGCATCAGAACACAGCTGTTGGTGGGGTACTACAACAGCAATCCAGGAGATTAGGCCGATCGCTTTCTTCCCCAAAAACTCCAACAAGCCGAGAACGGTATAGCACCTTTGGCCAGAACTGTGCAATGTCAGCTATCAAAATGTCTCCCATTTCCCTTGGGGGATAATAATAATAATAAGATTTTTAGCGCGCACATATCCACCTGCTAGGCGCTCAAGGGGGGAAACAAAGAAAACATTAATAAAACAATATACAATGATAGATAGGAAAACAAATTATGCCGAGATACATGACCACAATGCAATTACAAATAATCATCTTTGAAGAGTTTGACATAAGATGAGTTTTAAGCATCGACTTGAATCTGGTTATACTATGACAAGATTTGAGTTTATTTGGGAAGATGATTCCAGAGTCTCGGGGCCGCAGAAAACGACCTATCACCCCAGTTCCGTTTTGAAGTTGGTTCCTGAGGAGTGACATGTTGCTGGAGCGCAATTGGTGATGGAGTGAGACTTTAAGTAGTTCAGAAAAAAATTTGGGAGCAATGTTATTAAAAAGATTTGTGAACAATTAGCATAATTTTAAAAAACAATTCTCTGTGAAACAGGAAGCCAGTGCAGTTATTTCAAGATTGGCGTGATATGGCATGACTTTCGGACAAAGTCACAACACGAGCTGCTGTGTTTTGGATGTGCGGAAGACGAGATATTTGATTCTGCGGAAGACCGTAAGGAGAGCTTTCCCCGTTATCGAGCCGTGATGTGACGAATGCATGATAATTTGTTCAGAAACACTTTATTCAAGTATTTCCAAATGGCTTATATTTCGATTGGGAAATGATGATATGGAACAATGTTGGAGTATGTGGTTTTAAAGTCATTGTCGAGTCAAATATAACACCCAAATTACGTGCATGTAATGAGGGGTTATCCGAGTCCCAATTGTAATAAATGGAAGAAAACTTTAGACAATTGCTGACGTGATCCAAATAGAAAAATTCTGTTTTTCATCGTTCAATTTCAGGTTTTGTCTCATCCAATTTGAATATCTTGAATACATTTTCCAGTGTTTTAATGCGGGAATCAGCAGGTTTTTGAGAAGTTAAAGTAATGTAAAGTGCGTGTCATCAGCGTAAACATGGAAATTTTTAAATTATACTTAAAAATGATATCACGAACTGGAAAGGTATAAACAGTAAACCACTGGGGGCCCGAGCACAGAGCCTGGGGTACAGAATAGTCAAGAGTAACAGGCTCGGAATGTTACCAATACAAACATGTTGAGGCCTATTTAAAGGTAGGACTTACCAATCCAGGGCTGTGTCATGTATTCCAAGAGATACTGAAGGCGGAGAGAAGGATTTTATGATCGACAGTGTAAAAAGCGGCGCTTAATTTCAACAAAACTAAGCAGTGATTTCCTCACCTTCATGAGAAAAATAAAAATTTTTCATGTGTGACGGAAGAGCAGTTAATCCGGTTTCCAATCAAAGCATTGGTTTTTGAAAATTTGTCCAAGGGTTTTAGAGTGGTTAACTGAGCAACCTTCTTGGTTTAAGGAAACCAACTGGAAGGAGATTTTGTTTCCAAAATTGTGTTTCTTAGTTTAACATACAATTGGGTTTATTAGCGGGAGGGATCGTTTACAATTTGTTTGCAAAAACACATAATTTTTGTCTTAAACTAGAATCATGGACAGTTACATTTGTGATTTGCGATGGGTTTTGATAGAAACCTGTACGGGAAAAGAACACTGGATTTCTAATTTTTTGAAATAAGTTTGAAAAAGCATTTTCCAATTGATCGAGTTGAAAAGCACTGGAGCTTTGGGTTTTAAAGCAGCCAACAATGTTAAAGAGTTTTTCTGATCACCAGACTATCTTCCACAAGAGATGAGTAGTGAGTTATTTTTGCCTGGTTAATCATGTTCTTCACAATATCACGTTGGTTACAGTATTCTTGCCGATGTACTCCAAGTTTCCCATTGTCACGCCATCTTCGCTCAAGTTGACGGCGGATTTTCCTTGCACCGGATATCATCATTGAACCAGGGGATTCAGATTGTAGTTTAACGTTCCAGTTTTTGCGGGCATGATCATCCCAAAATGTTACGGACAGATTCAAATAGACTGACACAAGCCAGCCACCATCTTCAGGGTTTTCATTTCCAGTGGCGAGTAGTTACAGAAATGGTAGTATGGGAGGTTTTAGTTCAAATTTACCATGATTGCATAATGATCAGATAAGCCAGGATGAATAGTTAATTCGAGATAAGAGGTGAAGTATTTTTCGCGTTATCATGAGGTCAAGACATGACCATACCGATGAGTGGGGGCTGTGATGTGTTTTATAAGTCCATGAGCAGAGAGCAGATCTTTAAACTTGATTTGCATAATTGTTTGAAATAATGTCCATATGAATGTTAAAATCGCCGGTTAAAAAATGTCAGATGGGTGTAAGAGATAATCGACAATTAATTTTCAAATTCCGCAGAAAACTGGAGAAGTTTACATTTTACCATCAACATCCCTTCTGGTCGATAAATTAACAAGGCGAACAGATTAGAGTTGCACGTTACCTCAGCATGCAAAAGATTCAAATGTTGGTAGTCAATGTTAACACTTTCATACTGACAGATAACTGGGCCAAAGGTAGTGCAACCCCCCACCGGTCTTTATTGGTCTGGGGATATGATGGAGAGGTAGCCAGCAGGAGTACACTCACGGGTGGCAAGTCATCTTGGTTTAAAACCATGTCTCGGCTATGGACAAGATCCAAATTGTTTGAAATACAAAATCAACAAATTCATCCGATTTGTTACTATGGATTGGTATTTAAGACAGAGCTGAAGTTTAGACTCATCTGAACATTTGGGGTTTAAGTTATGCCAATGTCGTTGTTGATGGTTGAGTTCACTGCTGGGGGTTGGTATGGCTGGGTGCTGTTTTTAAGTCTGTCCATTCCGGCGACCAGCTTTTTACCTCTATGTGCGGCGGTTTTTTGGGTTGATTAGCGTATTCCAAGACAATTCAATTGACTCAATGCTGAATAGATAAAGCTACTCAGTCACATGGAGCATTGCGAAGATTGAGATTCATTACGGCTGTAGGAAATTTTATGGAGCTGAGTGGCGTTTGTGGGGGTGTTGATCATGTTTCAGGTCCAGGGTTTGGTTTATGTCACCAGAAATTAAGAGTTCCAGGTGAAAGGTGGCAGATGAATTATCATAGGTATGATATAGGACGTCTCAAGAATTTAAGATGGCGGATTTAGTTGAACAATCTGTGATTGCATTTGTCCCTCTACTGATGAGTCATTGAGACACCATGGTCTGGATAGCAGGAGTAGAATAAACAGGATGTGACCTCCATTGTCTGATCACAAATTGTTGATCCAAACAAAGGCTTGTGGTGCTTACAGGTTTAATTCTAGCTACAGGGTATAATCTAAATCAGAGTTGACTGCACAAAAATGAAGATCCAAAAATGTATACACTCAACAGTAAATTTTTTTCTGCATAGACATACAAAAAAAAACAGTTTTCACTTATTATAAGAAAACAAATGTCAAATACTCACATAAAACGTCCCGTAATTCCCGGTGTAATAAGAAATCCACTAATATAAAAATGAAGACAAACTGTAGCTACAAAACACCCTTACTTAGCACAAAACTGGAGAGCTGTTATGAGGGTTTCTGTGCAGGCGCTCACCCATATACTGACCACAAGCAGCTCACCACGCTTTTCACTCAAAGGCTGATCGTCACTCACCGAGGGAATTGTCATCCGGGTTTTGTCTCGCAATTTACCACGGACATACCATGTTCGTGGTGGGCAACATTGTCGCGACACTCTTTCTCGTTTTTATGTTGCGCCATCGTCACCCCTCGATTTCGATCGGATTGCAGACCGACGAATGATGCAAATTCCTCTGCGGGACAACTTCGAACCCACTCAATTCCGTCAGTTCCCTACACGACACGGGTTCTATCTGGGGCGATGGTGTCCACTGGTCGACCGCCCATTTGTACCAGCAACAATCGACGCAGTGTTTCAATGCATTCCCCGCCTTTCCCATCCAGGAGTTCGGTCCACATAAAACTGATCACCACTGCTTTGTTTGGCCTAGTATCAACAAGGACGTTCGCGAGTGGGCAAGAACTTGTCTTCATGCCAAGAGCGAAAATTCACGCCATGTCCGCTCACCCTTAGGTACATTTGCGTCTCCGGATGCTGATTTGACCACATTCATATCGACCTCGTAGGACCATTGCCACCTTCAGACGGTTACATATTCTCACGTGTATTGATCGATTTTCCCAGGTGGCCTGAGGCCATTCCTTGCATGACATCACTGCTGAGTCAGTCGCCGGGGGCGTTGATCGATCGTGGTTTTTGGGATATGGTACCCCATCGATTTCACCACAGACCGTGGCCGACAGTTCGAGCCCAACCTATTCGTTGAGTTACTGCACTTTTGGGTTGCAATCGCGCACGTACCACAGCATACACAAACGGCCTTGGGAGTACTTTCACAGACAATTAAAGGAAATTGAATTGAAACTCAACAAGACAGGTGGCACAAGACATTTCCTCTGGTGATGAGGTATTCGCACCACAGTCAAAGAAGACCCCCAGTGTACATCTTCAGAGCTCGTTTTGGCACAATGCCAAGATTTCCCCTGGACAATTTGGCAACCAGACACTCTAACACTTTTTTTGGATCCTTCAGAATACGTCCACGTTTGTGTCATCACATGTCAAATTCTCCCGGCCACTACGCGGGTTCAGCATCCTCCCAAATCAAGTTCCGAGAGTCTATCGAATTGCCCCATGTATTCATCCGTTTTTGACGTGGTCAGACGGCCTCACAGCCTTCCCTATTCGGGTCCATCATTTTCAAGTACTGAAGCGTTCCCTAGTATGTCATCATTGCTCGCAATGGCAAAAGGATTCGGTCACATGGATCGTCTGAAACCAGCGTATTTGGAACACACTGGTTCATCCGAGTTTCAGCCCCAACAGGACAAACAAACACTTCACGCTCCTACATGTACTACACCAACCCCAACCCCCACTCCAGCACCCGCAAGTCGGAAAACTAGAGTGCCGACATGTACATTGGCCCCACCGTTACGTCCAACACCATGTTTTGGACACCTGAAACAGTTACCCTGGGTCGTATCGATCGTTTCATCCTGCCACCGATCTAGGGGAAGCTACTGTATGACCAAACCTTTTGTGCGTACTGTTTTGATTTGTTTTTGCGTGGGCACCATTGTGCATCAGCCAAACTTTAGCAGTGTTGCTGACCTTTGCCCTTCGGAGAAACTTTCTTCATAGTAAGTTCCCCTACAGCAGTTTGTTTTCGAGACATGTGAGGTTTTTTTTCCCGGTTGTTCATCATATTTACTAAAGCGTTTTGACAACTTTATTCCCGCAGTTTGGCTCTTATCTTTTATTCGTGATATTGTTTTGTTCAACCGCCGAATTGTTTGTTTTGGAACTTAGGACACCTTGACACGGACTAAACGTTTTGCTCTGTGGGTGTAAATTGACTTATGTGCCGACATTACGGTTGGCTCCATGGTGAGTTATCCAGTGCGGACTTTGAGGTGGAGTTCGCCCCTTAAAACATATTTTGCCAGTGGTGAGTTAACATTTACAGTCGTTTCTTCCATTATTGTGGCTATTCCACTTCGCAAGCTCTATATTCCAAGTCCACAGTTATTGCTTAATAAAAAGCTCTCAAAGTTTTTTTAAACATGGGCCAGTTGTAAAGACTCCTAGAATTATCCTGGCTCCAGTCTGTTCAAAGTATTTTAAAGAAAAAAGAAACCAGACAACCAGCAACCAAAAGATACAATTTCTGGGTCACAAGTTCACATCAAATAACTGTTCCCAAATTTTGGGCTGTGAATGTATCAATTTGGGATTAGAGCCAAGACAAGAGTTGGCTATTGTTCATTGACAATGACTGACAGGTTGTTTTTACACTTCCAGACCAGGTGACATTAACCCTGGGCCTTGGTTGGTTTCCCAAACTATATAACTATACATTATGAAACAACATCCCCTGAACATATCCTGGGACGGGACTGAATAGCCGATCAAGTCTTGCATTTACGATTTGCTTTTTAATTTTTCATCATTTAAAATCTAATTTATTTCTTTTATTTAAAACAAAAATATACTTGGGAAAAGATACTGGAATGAGATTTACAATGTTTTGATGCAGTGAAGACAAAATTGTTTCCATGGGTTGAACTTCTGTGGGGACATCTGCTGGCGGACATCGGCAGCTACGCTATTTATGCCTGGCTAGGGAAAACTGCTTGACACATATTTAGACCATAAAAAAATAGTTTCAAAATGTTGCGACATCATGGTGACATCATCAGATATCAAATTACACTAAAGCAAAGTTTAATGTTTAAAAGATATTTTCACAATCTTTGCGTCATCTTAAAGATCTTGAATAAGGGACATTTCTTCCCAGATGACCCAAGACCTCTCCTTCCAGTTGAAACGGGAAAGTTTATGTAAAAAAATATTCTGAAGCACTACTATAGGGTATGAAATTACTATTGACATCTGACCTTTTTTTAATAAACTGTTGACTCATTATTTCACAGCACCCTCTGGTGGAAGGTTTAGAAAATAATAATTTTGTCAAATTTCTCAAGACAGAATTTCACCAAAATTGCAGAATAATAAAAACACAATAAGAAATACATTGTAAAGTTTAAATGCATTCATAGAACTAAAACAGAAGTTATGGTCAAAGTACGTAAATTTAGTACCTTTTTCAATGGTAAATAGCAGTTAAGTGTTTGATGAAATGAACACAGGGTTTCCTTATATTGATAATTATTGAGACACTGATGTCATGAGTTCTTTATTTAGTATTAAGAAAGTTACAATATATTGAAATAAACTTAAATGCATGAATTTTGTCGTTTGTCCTCTAGAGCATTTGACACAATTGTGGATAAATGCAAGGTTTAACAAATCAAGTTAATGATGAATTGTGTGTGTTGTTGAGTAATGGGTGTAAACAGTTAGGAATGTATTATCTATGGATATTTACTTGATTAATAAAAAACTTTACAAAGGTTGTCTGACCATAGAGCAAAGCTATGATCTAAAAAAAATATCTAAAAAAAAAATTTACCGATGAATTTGTTTATTTGTATCTAGTAAACAGTGAAAAAGATTTTAAAAATTAATAATAATAATAAAAATTAAAAATAAAAATTTAAAAATAATAATAATAATAATAATAATAATTGGGTTTATATAGCGCACGTATCCACAACAGGGCCCGGCGCATTATATTATTTTCCCGCTCATAAGGTCATAAGGCTCATAAATCATTCTTGAAAAACCCTCTCGCCCCCTGGGGGGGGATCAGCCAATTCTGCCATTTCAGCGATATAAAAACCATCTCGCCTTTCCAGGGACCCATTTAACCCTGGGGGGGAGAAGCATTTATGTCCTGTCAAGGGAAAAAAACCGGGGGCGAACCCACACCTGCTGGCAAAAAGGCGGTTCAGTGCGCAACCCCCGACAACCATTTACGGGATTATCAACACGGGACCCAGGCGTCCATCCGAAGGAAAGCAATTTGGTTAAGACCTCTCAAGGACACAAAGGGACGACCGGGGGTCGAACCCACACCTGCTGCTGGCAACACCAGAATTTGAGTTCGGTGGCTAGACGCTCGTATGACATTTCACAAGCACCCAACATCTTTGTTCGTTTCGCCATAAGAAACATATTCTTTTGAGAAGAAACATGTCAATTTTGAGGATCGTTCTTTAAACATCATTGCAAATGCAAATAATTCCCTGTTTTGGGTTTTCCCCGACAAGAGCTCCCTTGACAGCATAAAAATAAAATCAGAGTTGTTCATTAAAAAATTGAGGTCATCCCTTAATATTTTTATCTATTGGTTAAACTGATATTTCCACTTTCACAAGCACTAACTTTCCAGTAAATCATACCTTTTTTTAAAATGATTTTGTTTCATTGTTCTACTAGACTATTTTTTTAAAAGACCAACTTGAATGAATGTCCTTTTAATGTCAAAATGTACTACATGTCAATGCAGCAATGAGTTTATCAACCAGTTATACGCCACAGTCATACCATTTCATATGTTTTGTTTGAATGTTGTACTAGACTGTCAGTAAATCATACCATTTCACTATGATTTTGTGTCAATGTTCTATTAGAGTATTTGTTCAAAAGACCAACTTGAAATGAATGTCCTTTTAAGGTCAACGTTGTTTCAACGTTCATGTGCTAATGTTGATTGAGCATAATATCAGAGCAAACTAATGATGAATTTAACGTTTGCACATAATGTTAACCAGTTAGCACCGGAAAAAAAAAGTTTTCCGAACCCTGTGGGGGTTTATTTTACCGCACAAACACGACCAATGGTGCTCAAGGCGTGACCGGGGAGACCCCCTTTTCCCACCGTATGCTTATGGTTCGTTACGTCGCCCGGGGAATCATACAAATATTCCCGAAACCCTTGGCGTGTTTTGACCTCTCGATCCGCTGCCCAAAAAATTGCGTGAAACCCGGCCCGGCGCACTGGTTAAAGTAACGTTTGGGAAACGACTTCATGCTAAGTTGATTGAACATTAAAATGAGCAAAGTAACGTCGAACATAATAACTTCCCCTACATTAACCCCTCATGAACCACAAAGATAAATTTTTGCAACATCTTAAAGATCTTGAATTATATGTGACATTTCGCACAGGCATGACCCACAATCTGACCTCACTTCTGGGTGAAACCGTAAGTTCAACAGAAAAAATATTCTGAAGCACTATTATAGGGTCTGCAGCCAATGTGATAGGAATTTAAAATAACTTCTTGAATCAAGTGACTAGTGACATGTTATCTTTTTAAAGAATTTGTTTCATGACATCATCACAGAGCGCCTGGCGGAGTTTTTAAAAGGAATATTTCTCAGAAATTGAACCAAAAACAAAATTATTTTCATGATCATGAGGAAAAATTGTGTCATATATACTACAAAAAAATTAGGGAACAAAAAAATTTAGGCACCGAATAATCTCAGGTTAAGCAAGATCATTTATTTAAGATAAACAATGTTACAGAATTGATGGAAAAATGCACAATGAAACAGATGATAAAAGGGTGCATGTAGTGATTACAATTTCATGACATGACTACTGAAAAGAAAGGGGTTGCAATGAAAATCCGGGTTTTATGGAACATTTCAATAATGGGTGTGACCACCTCTTGCAGTAATCTTGTTCCTAAATTGTTTTGTTCCCTAAATTGTTTGAGTAGTATATATGACCTTCAAATTACCATGGGACCTTTACTACTGGTCCAAACGGGAATTTCAAATTCAACACATTCTAACACAAAAATTTCAGGTCTTTTGAAGATGAAATTTATATTGTCATGATATGATTATGACATTCAATTCTCACTTGATTGAACCGAAGTTAACCGAATACCAGTTTTTGTCAAGACAAAACTTATGTCTAGTTAAAACAGGGTTCGCACTTTTTACTTAGATAATTCCATGACTTTCCATGACCTTTACAACAAGTATTCCATGATTTTTACATGACTTTTCCAGCTTACACCTTGCCGACCCGGTTTAGCACTAACTTCAGAATCCATTCACAGACACCGTGCTCCAACCATGCATCATTAAATGACATTTCCCCCAGTATTTTGAAGCAATTATTGAAAGATTCAATTTTTGGTGGATTAATCCCCTTCAATTTGCGTCTCGTTTCCATGTGACAGGCCTAGAAACCGACGCGAACCGCGAAACGATTCGCGCGAAGATTCGCGCCCACCATTAACAACGCAATCAGAGATTCGCATAACACCAGTGTTCTAGCCGGCATGCCCGATAAAGCTATAAAAATACCCATTCGCTATAAACGGCGATACCGTCGCTATTGATATGTATAATTTATTCCATGGTGAAAAAAAACGTCCCAAAATTTCCTGTTCGTTCGAGAACTAATGAACAACAAAATTTGTTGCCACTGAGGTTTATTTATCTTGAAGGAAGCTTTATTGATACATTTTAATTGGCCGGCAACTTTGTTTTTTTTAGGAATGTTTTGAGCACGTATTTGTAACTATGCGGCCTGCCGCGATCTATTTAAGCATTCAACGTTAAACGACACTGGTTCCGCTACCACACTGCTTAAAAACAGATGAGCGGGGGACCCGTTCCACAGAGTGTTGTTTATATAGCTTGTAAACCAGCCAAGAACCAGGTCCCGGTCTGGGAGTGTAAAACCACAACCTGTCAGTCATTGTCATGAACAATAGCCCCCCACTCTTGTCTTGGCTCTAATCCCAAATTGATACATTCAACATTCCAAAGTTGGCAGACAGTTCTTTGATTGAACTTCGACCCAGAAATTGTGTTTTTTTGGTTGCGGTTGTCTTTTTCTTTTTCTTTAATATTAAAACCATTTCCCGGTCGGAATAAAATTTTTTCTGGGCCCCTGAGGGGGTTTTTTCCGTATTTTTTTTGGGTTACGTCAATGAAACTAAGACAGACCCCCATTTGTTATCAGCAGACAAATTGGCGATTTTCCCCGTGGAATTATAGCCAGGAGGGCGTATTTGGTGTTGCGTCTTTAGAGTCCACGAGCTCAAAGAATTTTTCGTCGTATTTACACGTCGACCGAACATGGAGGAAGGATTCCTTCCCCATTATCCAGTGGCATGTACGAGTAACAATGGGACAATGGTGCCGGATTTGGGCTATAGAAATCTTAGTATGGGTTTACAATTTCGCACCCACCCATGTGAAGCTAGCTAGCGTGTTTCGGACCCGGCCCCCCTCTTTTTTCCCGAACAATTGTTGCGCAATAACACGTCAACCGAAGCACGAGACTGCCAAAATGGCGTGTTTTCAGTCACCGGCCGAAAGGACAATGGAGCCCAGCGGGGGTCATTTCCGTGCATGTCACTTTACGCACGTGGATCGTTATTCCTCCAGCGTCAACCGAGCATGCATAAAAATATTCCCGAGTTTCTATGGCGTGTTTATACGCTCTCCGATCCGGTGCGAAAAATTGCGAGTGTCCCGGCCTCCGACACGAACTGGTTTTAATAAGTTTTAAAAATTCCCATGACTTTCCATGACTTTTAAAAAGTTCCCCCTTTCCATGACTTTCAAGGGAAAATGCAAAAGAAAAATTTCCCCGACTTTCCAGGTTTTCCGACCCGTACGAACCCTGTAAAATTGTTTTGTGTATCGATTTAGTGGAAAATAAACTGAACTGAACTGAAAGGATTGAGGGGCGAAGGTTGATTATGGGACGCCAACTGCCGTACTTTTTGGCATAAGGAGACGATGGAGGTGAACCATACGGTCGCAGTTAAAGGGAAGAGACAACTTTCTCCGTAGTGATGAGTAAATCTCGTCCCCAGAGAATGCTGGCGTGTGGATTGGTTGGAACGGGAGTGGAACCAGGAGAAAAGTGTTAGAGGTGGAGGGAAACTGGTGAATTAAACGGGTACCTGGGACACTGTCTGGAGCACCCATAAATCTGTTGTGATTTGCCTCCAACTGTTGACCCTGTACTGGTCCTGAAGTGGGTGGTATGTGAACTGTAAGTCATCCCTTGTATCCTTGGATCCAAGTTACCTCGTTGGACCATAGTAAGTGTAATGATGATAGGAAAATTCCACTTCAGAGGAGCTAAGCATCGGCGAAAAGAGCCAGAACGTGCGTATTATAGGCTACAAGAGGAGATCGGAACGGTGCTGATGAAACCGGCAGCAGGAGGGGGATCGTGAATAATCCCATGATGGATATTCCCTTCTAAAACATGATCTACACGGCCCAAATGCCCCATGAAGACTGGAGTCATTTTTAAAAGAAAATTTGTTGCGTGTCGGAAATAGTAATCTGAAAATGTTGCACTGTACAGCATGTTGGAAAAAGGGGTCTTTGTGTGGGTCCATGCAGGGGGGTTGTTACATAGCAGGACTTTTTTTCTGGAATAGGTTATCGGAGGAGATTCTTTCTGTGTTGAACAACACATTTAATTTTAAAAGTTTTATATATTTTATTCACGGTGAATAAAATAGAAATTTTTAAGCTATTAAAACTTATGAAAAAATATGAACCAAATAACCGTAAAGTACTCCTGTGATATCCTAGGGCCCAGGCCTTACACAATTCAAGAGGCCTTGTGGGATTGGACACATCAGCACACTTAATCAGCATACCCGGGGAATCAAAGCACGATTTCAGTGTGTAAGGCTAGTGGAGTCAGGGGTACTTCGCCAGTGCTTTTCTGTATTTTAATTGGCAAATAATAGTAATTCACCAATAATTCCAATGATAATCATTCCAATATGTGCCATTTTCGATAGTACATGTAGCTATGAAGACTGTGTAAATCTAGTGTGGTACTACTTTGTGTTTTGTTAATGTAATTCAATTATACTATTTGTCACAAATTTGTTTATCAATTTAATTGTGCAAAGAAGTTTATTCATTCTGTGTGAATTGTTTCAAAATGAGTAAGTCCTCTTTGCCCTAGTAGATACAATACCAATACTCATCGTCTGCTAGTAGCGGTCGCAGTATGTCTACAGTAAATATTACTGTAGTTGTTACATAGAGGTCCTAAGCTGACTTTGAAAATATAATAATAGATAAATAATTTTTTTTGTTGATATAAAAAAACAAATATCAAAATAAATATATGCTTATTTCCGATTTGTTTTTGGTTTTTATTATTTCACTTTTCATTTAAAGTAATCATGTATTTTTTCCTTATCAAGCCTCTCTCTCTACACTGAATAGTAGTGATCTAAAACAAAAAGAATGATTAGTTTTACATGGAACTCCAAATCACCCTTTTACTTTTTGGATAACTACTGGGGGACAGTAATCAATACAAAGTGCAGAATTTTTTAATTAAAAAAAATCTACGCAACGTATTGTTGAAAATGTCCCTTTGTTTAAGGTGATTCAAACAGGAATCAATGATAACTTTAAAAGCATTTTGCCAAAATTGAAAGCATTTGCCCAAAATTTAGAAGCATTTTGCCAATAAGTGTATTTTATCTGATTAGAATGTGTTTTTGTTAATGCTGCAATAAATTGGGTTCCTTCCACCATGATAGGGTGACGATATTGAATATTTTTCGTGTCGATAATCGTTGGCCATGATATTGTTGATATAAAATTTATCGTCTCAATACATGGATTTTCTACTTACATGGCAAAAATGTATGTAGCGTATTTTTAAAATGATGTTGGACACGAAATATGAACATGCAAGTACTACAGAAAGTTGCATATATAATAAAAGTATAAAATGGTAAAATTTCAAATGAATCAGTTTAAAATGAGCTAAGGATTTTTGGTTTGAGCTGAAAATGCCCCTTTTGTTTAAGGTACTGTATGTCGTGATTCAAACAGGGACTCTAGGATTACTTTAGAACATTTGCCAACATTAGTGAATAATTGCAAAGCCATTATAAAATACCCAATTGGAAATAGTGCAAGGTGTTCATAAAGTTTCAATCTTTTTTAAGAATGAAGATCACAATGTAAAACATTCGTCTGACAAAAAATTTAACCCTAACCCTAAGGCTTTTTCCACTAGCATGCTACCTCAACCAACAACTTCAACACCATGAAATCCACCATAGCCTGCAGTACTCAACCCATCAAACTCAAACAGTACACTACAGGAAGAGATACTCAACCCATCATACTCCAAAGGTCTATGCTGTTGGATTTGATTGAGGGCACATGGCCAAAAGTAAAGTTTTAACATTCAAGTCAACGTCCAGTACTCAACCCCTCATAATCCAACAGTTGTTTTTAGGCTAAAAAACTCTCATACAAAACTAAAACACCCTATGGAATAAATGGTAGATACAATGCCAAGCATACCTAAGACAATACTTGCTTTATCAGTTGGTTATTACAGCAGGTTGTCCATAATTACTGTAGAGCATAGAGCAATAAAGTGTACCAAACAAAGCACTAACTACATAAAACCCTCCCCCCCAAACAAGATGAACATATGTTTTTATTACAAGAGGTCACATTGTAGCCAGTGAACCAAGTAATGCCTCATAACATACATGTAAAAGCACAACTTTCCCACCCAGTCAAGTCCAACAATGTTGCATGCTGGGGAACCACCTACACACTCAATCAAAAACCAACAGCATTACTGTATGCCATTGGTACTCAACCAATCATAGTCCAACCGCTTAGCTAAGTTCACAGTACTCAACCAATCAAATCAAGAAAACCTTATGTTGGATTCTGATGGGTTTGGGGTAGTTAGGGTTAAGAAAAAGTTGTACTATCTTCAGTTTTATAATTAGGTTTTAGATTGTAGAGGACAGTTTAAATTTCGTTCAAAAGTATGATCAATCATGACTTTGGTTTTCCAAATTACCCACATGTAATTACCAAATGTTTGATAGTGTTTTTATGTTGTGGTTCTAGATCCACGAACTTAAATCTGTCTTAATTATCAATTATTCAATTAGTCAAGTCATATCAAATTAAGGCAGATGGAATTACATGTTTGACATTTGTTTCCACCAAGATGAACATATGATCCTCACTTTGGATACTTTCCCTTTGCCATTCGGGGTTCTGAGGATGTACATTGAATTTTTTTGTTTCGAAACCCCAAATTTTGAAATTCATGTTCAAGCTTTAAAATGTCCATGCACATTTTAAAGTTTTGTTTAAAAAAAAGGGTCTTAATAAAAGCAATACGTTTTTAGTATACAGTGTTTCATACATTACATTGGTGTAAGGCAAAATCAAATCAATTGCAGTTGGGATTGTTAATTAAGGACTAAGGACAAAAACAAAAAGAACTCAAACATAACCACAAAGAAAGACAATGAGCAGTCCTTACCATGGATAGAGTGTCCTCTATCCCTTACTATAGGTTTTTTGACAGTTGACAAATTTTGAAAGGTGTTCAAAGTGTTTGGTCATCTCAGTCGCCAGAATCATGTCAATAATGGTGTGTCTCATAGCACGGTAATCTCCCCGAAAAAAAATAATAAATTTGGGAAAACTTCCATGGACACAATAAATGAAGACAGAACAACCAATTTATCTTGTTTATGACATAAGTTACATGTTTTTTCTTGAGTATTAATGACAGAGAATGACTTACATGTATTGTTCAAATCATATTGATAAAAAAATAAAATATTTCAACCGTAAAGCAAGGTATTGTTTAAAAAAAGGGAAGATATGGATAAAAACTTTTACATTTCAAATTTTGCCCAAGAGTGAAAATTAAAATAGGCGTCATTTTATGTAAAATTTCCCCAGGTTCCAAAGAATATTTTGAACCCAAAAAATTCACCTTTCCACCATAAAGTGCCCCTTTCATTACACGAGTCTTGCCATCTGACGGGAAATCTGTCTGGACACCCCCAAGATTGTCTCTAGCTATGACTGATATCAGTCTGTACACTAGGGTGACGATATTGAATTTTTGATAATCAATTATCGGCCGGCATGATATCGCGAAAATCATATTATCGTCAATATGTGCATTTTCTTTTTAAATACATAAAAAAAATTTATGTATCATAATTAATGACATTGTAACCGAAATAACTACAATGACTTTTAAAAGTTCTACAGAGTTGCGTAGGTAAAAACAGTTACCTAAACAGTCGCCCCAAAACAGCGAGTTCTTAGATTTTGCCGCTCGGTGGACAAACACTTCAAAAAAAAGAACTCCGTGATGTCCATAAACAAACCTGTGGTTTATAAAGCCTACAGACCCCCATCCCAGAGCTGAGAATGAACGGGCCCATTGATCGATTGCGCACACAGTTCAGCGGTAATCATCCACACTTTATCTGGTATCGCAATGTGAACAACCTCACAATGTACAATCCCACCAGCGCGGTTTTTCCCGGAGAATGTAGCACGTGATCCTGGGACTAGCCTTTTAGTTAAGGCCCACACGTACACGGCAACCCGGGTACAACGCAGAAAAAGACTACGCACGAAAAGACCACGCACGAAAAAGTGGGGAACATGAGCGGCGCCGCGTCGGATTTCGAACTGTTTTTTTTAGCTCTTCACAGTACTGTGAACTTTGAAAGTTTAATAATGATATTTGGAAATTTGGTGACAATTACCACTCCAGCAATATTTTAACTAAAAGAAGCAAAAAAATTTGATATCGGCTGTATTTGTTAATATCGTCAATATGGCAATATTTCGGTATCTTCAAAACCATAACCGATTTAGCCGATAATTTTGAATATCGTATTGTTACGATATTATCGTGATATCGTCCACCCCCACTGTACACCCACAGATTGTCTCTAGCTCCTGACTGATATCAGTCTGTACACTCCACAGTACAGATTGTCTCTTGCTATGACTAATATCAGTCTGTACACTCCACAGATCGTTTGCTACTGACTGATATCAGTCTTACACTCCACAGTACAGAATGTCTCAGCACTCATGACTGATATCAGTATGTACACTCCACAGATTGTTTCAGCTACTGACGATATCAGTCTGTACACACCACAGAGTGTCTCAGCTACTGACTGATATCAGTATGTACACTCCACAGATTGTCTCTGAATCTGACATTGACTGATACCAATCTGTACGCTCTACAGATTGTCTCACTACAACTGATAGTCTGTACGTCCCAAACATTAGCAGGACAAGATAGAGGGTCTGATTATTATTTTTATGATGACCCTTTCATTTCCACTCACATTTTTCTTATTTCTTTCAGCCATAAACTCTTTTGTCCAGTCCCAGGCCCAGTACATGACTCTGTTTCTTGTACCTCTTCTTTCTTTCACACCTGATTAACTCTGGCCACCAGGTGTTAAGTTTTGTTTGTATATCGTCATTTTGCCTTTTGAGAAAGAACCTGCTAGGTTCGAAACGTAAGGCCACTAATCTATTTTGCATTTATACCACAGGTCCTTTGTTGGTAAGCAATATTCTCTATTTATTGTTAGTATTTTGTCTGATTAGAATGGTATATTGTTAATGTTGGTGACGATATTGAATTTTTTGGTAGTCGATAATCGTCGCCATGATATTGTTGATATACAATATTATCGTCTCAGTACATGGATTTTCTACTTACATGGCAAAAATATATGACACCGAAATATGAAGACTTTTACATGCAAGTACTACAGAAATTACATTTAATAAACAGTGCTTAAATGGTAAAATTTTTAAATGAATCACTAAACAAGCTGAGTACTTTGGTTTTGCCAGTTGGCACGACATACATTATGTTTGGTAAAACTTGTAGCTTTGCATGGTGAGGATGATAGTACTAATTGGACCCTGTGAATCTCAATTGGTAGTATTATTCTGAAGAATGGTGGACAACTCGATCAGTATGCCATCCGTCCTCGTGAGAACGATCAGAGATACGATCGATCAGAGCATACTGATCGAAACGTCGAGTTGCCACCAGTTCTTTTCGAACATTACTACTCAATCGATCCACAGGTGTCACCGCACTAGTCTTACCCATCATATGTTGTTTAGTGTGACCGCATGTGAAGCTTGCTCAAAGCTAGTGCGTAGTATGGTACCTGATGAATGTGGTGTGCACACTGTATATCATGGATGGGTAGATGGCAGCCAGATCTTATTTTAGCAGGCTAGCTGCTTTCATAATATACCACTCGAAAAAGGTGCCACATGTCTTCAGATCCTCTCAGTTTATGATTAAAATCATGACTTAATTAAACTTATATCTACAATCATGGACGTAGTCCGCGATCCTTTTATTCTGTTAAGAAAAATGATCTATTTTTGGCATCTCGCCGAAGTTTTGATTGACCTGCCATAATGTAGCCTATGCTGCCCCTTTCAAATGATGCCATTTCAAATGTTACAGTCCTGGGAACCTGGTGGTGCCACCGTGACATTTTAGCTCTTCATCATGAAGTCGTAACTTCATTAATATTACCGTGTAATAACGTGAATTTGGAGACAATTTATCACATAACAATTGCTTAAACAAACTCCGGCGATATTTAATTAAGAAGGGTGACCAAAACAAGGTTTTTTTGACTGACAAGCTGATGTTGGAGTGAGTACCGAGTGTCATAATATAATGGTATCAGACACATCCAATACTGAATAGTTTATGGACCTTTTATGTAAAGGTGGTTGAAGTCTAGTGTCAACACAATATTGACAAGTTTGAATGTCTTAAATTTTTACCTTGAGTTGGAAAATGAAAAAGACAATATATTAACAAGATAGTTTTGATCATTCAAATGGTTTTCAATGATAAAGGTACTATGCCTATATAATGCTTGTATAAAATGTTTGTATATAATGCTTCAAAATGTTATTTTGGGTGAATATAACTAAACTGTAAATGGTAGTTTTCTTCACAGACCTACGATTCATAAACCGACGGGGTCTAGTTTTTTAATGATAAGTCAAATTAGAAGAAAGTAGGATTATTACAACATAATGCAAATGTGTCTGTTTACTCTTTTTAACCACCCGACGGTTGACGTCTATTTCCAGAAATTTTCTGGACAGAGAACGTTGACACATATAGTGCCATTTTGTTTTTAGAATTTTTAACTGGTGCCGGGGACGTAAAAACGTCAAATTTACATCTATTTATACGGAGGATGTGCAGACGCTCAGGAAAACTTTAGATCTGGCGCGTGGTGTTTTATACCGGCAAAGGGCAGACAATGCGACGGTTGACGTATAATTACGCTGTGATTGTTGTCAGGCCGAGGACGTGTAAAGACGTCCACTGGGCAGCGCATTTGTGCAGCTGTAGTTAGCATTGTTCTTTTACATTTTGAATTTTTTCGTTGAAAGTTCCCATCGCGTTTACATATTTATCTTCACTTGCGTAACTCTTGGGGGATTATTTTGTAACAAAATTGAAATCTGGAGGCCTCTTCCTCGCTATCCGGATGTGCCCCTGCAACGCATTTTGATGGGATACCTATGCCTGGACCCGGTCCACACCTTTTTCCGCAATTTATTTTGTATTTGGGGAATCCCTAACCCCGTCATGCCTCCTTAGTTGTAATGAAATAAATACGTACAATAATAAAAACAAAGTCATAAATAATCAGACATCCGGGACATGTTGTCTGCCCCAAACAATGAGGATTATCAGCTTATCGGCTTATTGGCTTCTGGCGTTGCGCCACTACCTATAGAATTTTGTACCTGGCTGGTGGCGTTTTTGCAATTTGAAATTCCAACCCTGCCCCCTTGGTGCCATCTTAGCTATAACAGAATAAATTAAAAAAGAAAAATAATAAACAAAACTATGCTATCAATATTCAGCCATTCGGTAAATCCTCGCTAATATGGCGGGTCTGTCGATGCGTTCACGGGGATACCTCATGACGGGACCCGGTCAACGCTTGTCCCTGTACACGCATTTCACAGGGATATTTCATGCCTGGACCCGGTCCACACTTCTTCTGTGGTTTGATCAATTTGTCTACATGGAATCCTCTTACCCTTCTTATTTTTGTAGTTGATGAAATAAATACTTAAATAGTAAATAAAACTACGTCATAAATAATCAGACATCCAGGTCTCATAATTTTCTTGGATTTTCATAAATCAAAGATACTCCAAACGCATCTTTGTTCATGTTCCCTGCCCCAAACAATGAGGATTATCAGCTTATTGGCTTGGCTTCGGTGCACCATTGTTCCATTGCGGCTGGCTGACATGTACCTATAGAATGTTGTACCTGGTGGTCTTTGCAATTTAAAATTTCCCTAACCCCTGACCTGAATAGGCTTATCAGCTTGTAGTGACTTAAAATAGCATATACCTTTTATCGCGACATGCAACAGCCGTGGACATGGATATTTTTGCATATCTCACAACGCGCAGATTTCGTTTTTTCCCCGCACTCAGTGACTAACTTGATAGTGAGTGGTCGTTTACAGCGAGAGTTCTAGTTTGATTTCGTCATGTGGGGTAATTTTTTTACTATTTTGGTCTACATAAAGACCCCAATTATTGACTATAAATATAGACACTGCTTGTGTTCACCAAAAGAAGTTTATGTACGGTTTTTCGACCTCCCAATTATGGAAAGAAACCAGATATTTACGCCGAGTCAACGTTCATTACTGACATTTTCACACGTGTTTGTATCTCGCCATCTTGTATTTTACGGAACGGGACTGAATATGGAATTTTAACCGAGTGGTTAAGGTAATAGTTATCTTACGTTTAGCAATTACTACAAGCTCATGGGTATGACAGGTTGATGAGCACCATTGTCCTTTTGCTCCCAATGGATGACGTGCTATGAAATGTTTTACCACACCTGTTGGACGTTTTCTTCCAGTTCAATACAAACAACCTGTTCACATAATTATCCTGATTTGCAAACCTTTGTGCCGTACGTAGTTGCAACAAAAATAAAAGCTCAACGTTGAATAAAACCAGTAACTAATTTGAATAACAAGGCCACTGAGTGGTATAAAACGTGAGCACTGGGAGCCGAGTTTCATCACATCAAATCATGGCATCTGTGCGATCGAAACGTTGTCGGTAACTTGCTGACGCCACTTCAAGTGGCTCCGAAGACAGTTCCTCGTTTTCAGAGTCAAGACTTTGAAACTGATGAATCAAGTGATGGGTCTACCGCAAGTGTTCCAGACAGGCACCGGTGGCAGCATGCCCAGCTGTTCCAGCAACAGATCCAATAGTTTCGGCGACTGAGACTGTTTCCTCGCCGTTTTGGTTTTTCTGGCGGAGACGGTGTTCAAGTTGACTAGATGACTCCAGCACAAAGATGTTTCAGCGCATTGCCGATGAGTCCAATAAGTATGCCACTAACAACCCGCAAGACAATGACGACAACCACATCAGAGACTGGTTCAACACTTCTGCAGACGAAGTGAAAGCCATGATGTCGTTGTACATTTTGATGGGTATAACAACCAAACCTGATGTCCGATCCTTCTGGAGCAGGGAACCGATGATGGAGAGTCCATTTTTGAAACACAATGCGAGAGACCGGTTTCTGCAATAGCGTACCAACCTACATTTCAACAACAACGACGACGACGACGCAACCGATTCAGGCTGTTCAAGCTGCGGCCAGTCATTGATTCTGTGACTGAGAAATTCAAACTGTGTACATTCCTTCACAAAATGTATCCACTGATGAGTCAAGCTTGAAGTTCCATGGGCGATTGAAGTTCAAGCAGTTCAACCTTAGCAAAAGAGCCCGACTTGGCATCAAGGAGTACAAACATGCCAGAGCAGCGGTGAGGCAGCTGGACACGTGGAACTTCAAGGAGTAGTATGGAGTTGTGGTTTTTCATGGTCGGGTAATAGTAGGATAAAGTAACAAAAAATCCTTTTTGAATGCGTAAAAAATGATATAGTTTTAGGAGTAAAAAGAGAATTTAAAAATGATATTTTTAGGAGAAAAAAATTTAATAAAAAATAACAAGCACAAACCCCTCAAAAGATTCGATTTTACAAGGAGCTATACTAACTGTTGTTACTATAAAAAATAAATTAAAATGATACTTATAAATTAAATTAAATATTATGTTGAATAATATAAAAGATGAAGAGTGTTGATTTTAAACTAATTTATAAAATTGAAAACGAGGGATTGAAAAAAAACGAGTACGTTTGTATAAAAATATACCGTTATAAAATAGATAATCTAGATATTTATTTTCTAAAAACATCGCAACAAATATTACCTTGAATTGTTCGTTGGTTAGTTACGATAATAATTATAACGATTAAGAGTTTAACTTTGAAAATTTAATAAATGAAAAAATTTACCCAGATCACATTTATATATTTATGATGTTAAAAGCATCATATCATAAAATTACACATTTAGATTGTAGACATATTGTCGAGTTCGTTTTTCCTTGTTATATACAATGGCATTTTATAGCGACGATCCAAAAATTACATGCTCTAATGTTGAACTACATGTTCATCAAAATAGGTGTGATTATAATTATAACAATTACGATTTTAAATCAGAATTTGTTTTTGAATTTGGTTTTCAATTGAAATAAAAAAGGAAAAAGCAAAAGAATATTATGTTGATAACTAGTAAAGATGGAAACAAAAGAATATTTATTCCTTATGAATGGCTTTTAGTTGGTAAAACGAGCAAGTGTTGTAAACCGAGTTGTTGCGGTAGTGTATTTTGTGGGTTGCACGCGTATCGAATAAAATGTGGAAAAGTATACCAACAAATTGTAAAAGATGTAAAAAGGTACAAAACAAAACGAATATATGTACAAAATGTGAAAAAGTATTAAATGCATTATTTAACTCGCGTTGATATACGAGTTAAAAGAAATTATATTTTAGTGAAGAAAGAGTTGTTAGAAACGACAAAACGTTTATGAAAATAATTACAGCGTTTACATCGCCGGGGTGTACGGGGAGGTCTATCTAACGTTTTTCCACATCGAGCCTACACGCGGTGGATTATAATTTTATTTACGGTAAAATTTATTTAAATTCATAAGTTTTTCTATAAGAATTTGTTTTTCTTTACTACATTTTCATTTTTATTATCAGATTTAACCGGTAAAGCCGCATCTTCGTTATTACTCGAGTAACTCGTTTTTATAGTCGTTAAGGATTTTTCTTCATTTTAGAATATTTATCTCGTTCTTCGCATACGTTAGTACAAATTGTTTTAGGTAACGACGTCTTCGATGGCTTTTGAAACGTGGTTTTCGATCGTGTTGAGTTTAGATAAGCTAAAAAATTATTTCATCGTGTTTTAGCTTTTTAGATAATTAAATTTTGCGTATATGAGAGCAAACGCAGCACGCCCAACCTAAAGCTAAACCTTCTAAAACAAATCCTACGGTGGTGATGATACAACGGTGGCGATATGGCTATTCAGATAGCTCCGCCCCATACAACCCAATTCGGCGAGAGTTTCTACGATACTACAAGCGTTGATAATTTTATTATATTTTATAGACGGCTTCGGATGATTTATTTCAATTGTAATTATTTTTGAATATCATCGATTTTTTGAATATCATCGATTTTTTGCAATCGAAATGATTTAGCATCATCCGTCAAAGACGGTAAATTTGGATAAAGTACATTCGTCGATTCTATAGGCACGCTCATTGTTTTTTATTAATAGTAAAATATTTTAATTTAATAGAAAATTAGTAACTTTATATCGTAACAGATTCCAGTATCTAAGAGCCCCAAAAACAACTTGAGAAAAAATTGGTTGCTGTCAAAACGATCTCTTAAAATAAAGCAAACGTTAAATTCTAAAAGCTTTGGATCATTATTAAATTTAAATTCAGGAATTAAATAAGTTTCCAGTTATTTCCAAATAATGATGGAGCTAAATGTTTTGAAATGTGAACGTGAATTATTATTAGTAGATATTCTTTAAAAAAAAATTTTAAAGTTGGAAGTGTTACAGCAAACCTACATATGAATGTTCAACGCTGTTTTCCCAAAAAACTTAAAATAATCTTTATATTCATATAATATTTCGCTTTCTTCAACATTATTTATATGTCCACTTTTTTCAATAATGTGATCATTTAGTTTAGCGCTACAGACAAAACTCGTTACTTTTTCTAACGTACCGGGTCCGTAAATACTCGCCATATTTATTATATTATAAAATTAATTGTTTTAATTTAACGGTAAACTTTAATTTTTATATAACAGATTTTAGAATTTAGCGCCCCGAAAAGGTAGCCTCTACAAAAACTTTTTGAACACCACGCATTTTAAAACACATTTCATACTTTAATGTTGCGTTTCATTATCGATAAAATGAAATATGATAGCGTTAACCGCATAGTCGCGCGTTGCCGAATGCGTAATAAAACTATTGGTTTTATAAATTGCACAAAAATACGAGTATGACGGCGCTTCATTAAACATGAAAAAGGGTTGTTTAAAATGAGTATGCCATCCGAGTACGATGTTATATTTTCGACTAGAGGTACAGTTTGCAAAATTTCATCTCTGTTTATATCTTAATGTTCATAAATTTCAATAGATGATGCTTTGAAATTTCACCACACTACTACTACTAGAGAAAACTCGTTTCTTTTTCTAACGTAACCGGGTCCGTAAATACTGCCATATTTATAGTATAATATTTATATAATTTCTAGATTTAAAATGGAAACCGTGATTATTTATATTCTACCTTTGAATCTTTAATTTGAAAGCTCAACGCGTTAAAAGTACCCACTTTTAATTTTTAAACAATGGATTTTTATATTCCATATACATACTATCTCCAAACGATTCGTTTTGCAAGGGAAAAACGTTTAAAATAGTACGATTACCGTTGAAATAATTATCGGTCGTAGAAATTTGATCGCAATGAATGTATAGAATTTTAAAAAGATGTACATTGATTTTTTAAAACTATGTTCTCCAATAGTTAGAAATTCGTTGTGTAGCCCGAGTAAATTAGCTAATCCAGATGAAAATTTAACGGATTTGTTTTATCGATAGCGAACGTGATCCAAGGCGCATCTTTTACTACAGTCTCTACAATGTCAATAATGTTGTAAAGCCCCGGTTCGACAAACTTGACGACATCTTGCTCACTCGTCGTACGATAAATTATGTTTTCTTTTTTACGCACGTTGTAATATCCCCCAAATGTTTACGTTATGTAATGTTATCGCGAGATTACCTCACGATTATCGATAACGTCGTTTAATTTAATTCTCCATTATTTTTTCAATTTCTAATTCAATAGTATGATACATTTATTATATATAAAATTATAAACTTTTATAATAATAAATGACCTTTCCATTAGCATTCAAGAGTAATTTTACGTATACATATCCAACATCTGGAAATTTTACTGCACAATTAGCTAGTCGCTAACGATTTAACGAGTATAAACATTACGTTAACAAGAACGAGTTTTACCGCATTTTGATAATGTTTTAGCAACCAGTTACCGGCGGTTCGTAGTCAAAAGTAGTCGATGATTGGCATCGCTAATCCGTAATTTTTATCAAAATCAATAAATTTTACGACGTATTGCGCTTCAACGAGTTGCGGCGTAGGCTATCAACATTTAAATCATTCAAAATGATGATTCGTAGTTTTTTTATATTTCACGTCTATTTTCAAATAAGACGATTACTCAAAGAAATGAGTTGTCCACGTATTTTCAAAATTTTACGCGTTTGATAACAATATAGACATTAGCGTATAAAAGACTATGTAAAGACTTTCTATCTTATCCAATTGAAACAACTGAGTCGATGCGTAAGCGATGGATTAGGTACCGCTTATTGGGCGGAATATCGGTAAAGATACGATCCAGTACCGGACACAACTACGACAATTATATTTTAAATCGCAATTCTGACCCTATTCCTTCAACAATCTTAGCTCAGACTTTGAAGGAGTGAAAAAGAATGGCTTTTTGATGACGGTGCATAATCGTAAAGAACACACTATAGAGTAGGTTACATTTACAATCTGATAGCGTTAAACAGCGTGGACTAAATTTATATTGTCTTTAAAATTAGCCTGAGGTTTTACGGATATAGGTACGGAACGAATTAACGATTCTATAAGAATGTACGTTTACGCAATTTTAGGAGCTCAAGCGCGAGCTAAAACTTTTTTTAGCGGGTGGTACCGGTTTAGACGCGCAACGCGAATTTATAAATATAGTAAATGCAGGATTGATTCTCCGGTCGATTTACAATCTTCATTCAACGATATCAGATGTTTTACAATACGCCGTTCGCAATTAAACTTTTGTATCGGAGAAAATGATACATGATGCCGAGCGATAGAATTTACGAATAGGGTCTTACGCAGGGTATAATAATTATTAATCGCGACGAGTGATTATCTTAGGTTCAAATTTAGATCTAAATTCAAACCCTCCTTCCCCCCTCCTATTTTACCACTAGAACAATCACCACTACCATTAATAGCAAACACGGAAGAATCTAATGATTTAACAACCTTCTACATAGCGCATACTCTGATCTTCTCTACGCCAACTGGTCAAGAACCAGACGGCGTTAGTGACTTTACGAGAAAACAATCATAGAGAAGAAAAAATTCTTTAATACTCGGTTTTGTCGTTTAACTACGCTCGGTATTACGAATTGTTATTTTAACGTTTTCTGCGTATATGTTAAAATTAAAACACCGACTCGGTTAACGTTAACCAAATGTTCCGCCGTCCAGATACTACTTTTGAAATGGTAGTCAAACCAACTTACTATACTACTGATAATAGCCGGTAAAGCGGCTAGCTTAACCCGAGTTTAGATAATACATTAGCAAGATTTGTTAATGTTTTTGTATCCACTCTTTACTCCACCACCGCTATCCTGGGGTTTTGGTATAGTTTTGGTAAACTGAATTTACGGCATTACCGATCGATCGACGATAAAAGCGATGGTCATACTAAAAGCCGTTAATATACAACGATCGTTACCTTGTTCTCTAAATAAAGTTTTAATTTTCACCCAACGTTTCGTCATATATCTCATTCTATATAACGTTTCTTTTATTCTATCGAGTTGACTACTATTTTCATAATCAAACTTGGTAATTTGTTTTAATCTCGATATTTCGTCTACTAATTCTCGTTCTCGTTGCGAGTTGTTGCATCGCATTTTCATCTCCTACATCATCTTTAACGATTCGTTCTCTAACCGTCGCTAATTATTTGTTTCGCGCGTACAATTCAGCTTTAAATTTTAACTCGTGTCCTTGCGCCGTTTTCATAAGATTAGCGTAACCCCTTATTTCGCGCCATATTCATTTCCTCTACCGTCGATGCATCTTGCGTGAGAAAATCAAGAAAATCTTCGATCGTTTTATTTACCTCTATCGTAGACGCTTGCTCATCGCTTATTAAAGTAGTACCGTTCTCGTATTCGTCCTCTTCTTGAGGCGTAGTCGAACTCGTGCGTATATTCACGAAGAGGCGTTTTATCGACTACGACTACCGGTGATAACGGTCGTGATTCTATCTTTTTAAAGTTTTATCCGCTTTTTGTCGTACCTTTCTCGATATTTTGGTTTACTAAAAGTTCGTTACAAAATATCTTTATCTCGAGTTTTAAAGTATTTGTTGCTAAAAATCCCCATTTTTGGGGTTACTTAACCGTATTTGTTGCGTCATCTTTATAAACCAAAGTACAGAGTAACGATATCTAAATCTACTATAGTTTTTACAGCGTTCGACTCTTTATACTTTGTAAAATTCATCGACGGCATCTTCTTTACTTTCAGGTTAAAGCTATCGACACGCTCGGGTATATCCCAATTGATAACGCTGTTGAACGTTATCAACATTTGTTTTGTTGAACGTCGTCATTATCGATATTGTTTCTTGTTGATCAAAATCTTCCATCGGTATATCATCGTACCCTCCTTGTGCCATTTCAATTACTTTTATATTTTTTAAATAATTTTAAACTCGCGTAACCTACTATACTCATGCCGACTAATATAAATAAAATTTCACGCGTTTTTTGATCTTCGCTAGGAACGTAATAATCTTCTAGTCGAGGTTCGTCGTATAAATCTTTCGGTAAATTTACTCGTTCGTTCGTTACGTTATAATATTCATTCATCGCTTCGTCAATGTTGTCGAACGTTCTTACAGAGCTCGATTCTTTTAGTATTTTTCATTTAAATAATCTAGATATTTTAAACGCTTTTTACTAAATTCATCTCTGGCTCTCGAAAGTTGTTCTAACGCTAAATCGTGTCTTTTCGTTCTTGTTGAGCGTCGTTTTCTAAATTACTAAATAAAAAAATAATATCGGTAAATGCTAATGCATTAACTACCGCACCTCCGACCATCATCGCTATAGATACCATTTTTATAATTACTTTTTATAAAAAATATTTTATAATTGTTAACTATAAACTATGACGAATAATGCGATGGAGATGGTTGATCCATAAGAGAATAAGAGAACTCGAGGTGTAAAAGGATTGCGTCTAAAAGTCGTCATTACAAATAATCCGAGTACCATTACCGAAAATCAATTATTAACGGTTCGTTTTCCAAATTTAGGAATGAACGACGTTATCATTCGAATACGGTTCGATTAGCTTTCAATATAGAACTTGTTAGCGCAAATGATGATACGAGAACGTGTACAAATATAGGTAGAGCCATCGTAAAACATAATTATTAAATGGAAGGAAATGAAATATTTTCATTAGACGATGCGGATGTATACAATTGTTTTAAAGACGAATGGTTAACAACGCAACGTGATAATTTAGCGATCAAGGAATCGAAAATCAAACGTAACAATTAAGAATAGACGCTAGCGATAAGGATCCGCGGGTAACGGAGGAAAAGCTATCGTGATACTTATAAAATAGATATTCATTCCGCTCGATTTTGAATTGTTGACCGATCATCAACCTTACACTCAATCCGGGATCGGAGATCGATTGACTTACGAACTCGTGTATAATAAATTTCGAGCGGTGAAGTACCGACGATAATGCAAAATATAACATAAGCGGGATTTCTTAGAATACGAGGTCGTTCATATGCCGGAACTCGCTCGAACGATTAGAAATCAATATAGTAACCGGTTGAGTATATTGTTCGATCGCGTACTAAGACAGAGCGTGACGCCGTTAAACAAACGCGACACGACGTGGAATATAAATTTAAATACTCCCGCAAAAAGTATGAAAGGATATTGTTTTTATTCAAAGAGCCTAATGTTAAAGAAAGCAACAAGTTTTATAATCCAAAATCGATAGTTCATCACCATCGAAGGTGTTCCTAATCAACTCTACGCGCTTGAATGAAAAGGTATCAACATTGGGAAGAAATTAGCAAGTATTTCGGCGATTCTAATAAACAACACGCTTATACGAATCGTTAAAGCTTTAAATTTATCCAACGTTAAACAAGCCGATTATTTACTTAATCGATACGGTTTATTTTTAGATATGAGAACGAGTACCGATAATGTATACACGGAAGCGGAAGACGAGTACAAAACATATCCGAGGAATTACTATTGAAATACAAAAGAAGCGGAAGATGCGGGCGAACTAAAATGTATACTTTTATTATTATGGACGCAACTCGTTATCAGTAATGACGTTTGAAACTGTCAATTATTAATATTAGCGACTAATATTAAAAGGAATGTTACCTAAATATCCACACGTTGCATTAATTTGCGGTCAAACAGGATGTGGAAAAACTGAATACATTTTAAGTTTGTTGGAACAAGAATATTTTAACTCATTTTGAATATATCATTATATTATGTCCTATATCGCCGACAACGACACTTTAAAAAAGAAACTGGTTTTATAACGATAGTAACGTGTACTTTAATGATTTAAATGATATTTCATTAAACGAAGGATAAACATTGATAGCGATACGTTTAAAGGAGACGAAACGTTGTTTATCATAGATGATTGTAGCGCTAATAAAGAATTACGATATAAAAAATACGACAAGAATAATAAATGTATGATTACCCAATTGGCTTTAGCGTAGACACGTTAAACATAGCTGTTGGATTCTTTCTCAAAATATATAGCGTATTGAAAGATTTGAGAGAGCAACTCAAATGGTGTGTTTATTTTATTGTAAAGATAGAAATTGTTCGAAAATTGTCTTCGAGAAAATGATGTTATACCTACGGCTGAGTTACGAGAGCAAATACGTGAGAAATTAAAACGAGTTTTACATCGCAAATTAACTTTAACTTGGCACGCTACCATATTGCGCACACACTATTCCGTGGCGCTGCATTCCTGTGGGCTCTACATGAAATCCACTTACATATGTTCTCAAGCCTTTACTCTGTGAAATAAGCTTTGTAGGAAAACTGCAAAATAAAGAATTTATTCAGTATGAAATTTCCTATCTCTGAAATAAAAATTATTCTCAGCCTTTATAATAATCGAGATATGACCTTATCACGGGGATGGGTGAAGTCGACCAGTCATCATCGTAGGCCCTCAGGAAGACGCCATTCAGCGCGGCATGACCAGCCGCCGTGCCCGCATCTCGCCGATTTTCCTTGGGGGCAACTGTTCGATTCGTCCCCATCGCTGCCTCATCAGCTGTGGTATGTACACGGACATCGTCATCGCTAATGGGACTTTCATCGTAGTCAGAATCACCCTGAAAAGCTCTTCAAAGTCAGATTCTCCGGAGTCCGAGTCCGAAAAGTTCACGAAAAGAGCAATGGTGTCCATTGTGTCCTCTTTTGTTTTAGAGCACGTCTTTTGATAGGAAATTACGAGAAATTTTGAGAAACGATGGTTGTTTACGATTGAATATCGTTGATATGTATAAATGAAGTTGTATGGAGTTTATTGGGGTCAGGGTCATGATTCCCAGAATTCCTCAATGATATGTACACAGTAATATGGGCGACTGAGTCGCCGTGAGCAATTACCTATAGGTCGTTGAGTAATTACTCATAGGTTACCTATAGGTTACTTGTTGTTTTTAATAAATATTATAAAATCTATTTATAAAACATGAATACTGAACGAGTAAAAGATTTATTTACTAGTATAGATAATGAACGAGTAAATAATTTTATAAATGATCTTATACAACTTGTTAATACTGAAAACGATAGAAAAGAACTAGTACAAGTTTTAAATATGAATACTGAAAAATTAAAGATATATTTATTAGTATAGTAAGTGAACGAGTAAAAGATCTAATATATAATCTTAACCAACTCGTTAATACTCGATGGGTTATCTAAAATTAATTACTGGTTTTATATTTTTTATAAATTTAACGATTATTCTATAAGTACTTATAATAAATGGAAGAAGTATCTAAAATATTAAACGAAAATACTCAAATGTTATGCCCACCGCCAATTGCGTGTAAATGAAAATGATACGAGCGATGTTACGTTAGCAAAACAACGGCTCTTATCCGTTGTAGTGGGAGGAGATTCAAAAAAATTCGGTAAGAGTATAGCGTTAGCGATATCAAGCTTTGTCTACGGAAGAGCGAAACGTACTATACGCGCCAATACGAAACTAAATTAGTGTGATATAACTCGTCTTTAGGTAGCGCTATTTTAACGATATACGCTACATATATTAGGATTAGACTTAGATCGTATTGATTTATACGGACATCAATTTCAAATTGATGACAAGAATTATCAGATTTAGAAAAGATCCTTTATTTCGAGAATGCTTTGTACCGTAGCGTGTGAAATATTACAGCATGGCGCTATGTTAGCACCGCTCAGTGCAACGTTAATTACGGTAAAACATTTAAAAATAAAAAAAGAAGAATCTTGTATAGTTAATAAAAGCGATGGAAACGAACGAGTTGGAGAAAGTGCAAGCGATGCAAACGAGCGACAATATAAGCGCACCGTCGACGGTAACGAAAACAGTAACTAAAAAAGAAAAAAACCCAAACAGAGTCGCGGCGGGTAAAAAACTTGCCGAACTTAATATAAAAAAAATTTAAAAACTTTAAAGAGCGACTAAAACGCGTCACGCAAAGATCGTTACGCAACGAGTGAAACGAGCTACTATTACTATATCGCTATCGGTTTAGGATTAGGTCTCGCTTATCTCCTTTTTAGTAAAAAAGAGCCTACGTCGATAAAAAAACAAACAAAAAAACTATTAACATTACCGCCGCCGACGAAAGAACTCGCTGTTTTTGAAATGGAATAAAAGTTTTTTTTTTTTTAAATAAATTGTTATATTTAACGAGTATAAACAATGATGGATACGAAAACAATCGTCGATTCAGCTTATCACAGCGCCGTTTTAACACTTTTACAGTTTTATACAGCATGTTAGGGTAAAAAGTATTGTGAGAACCAGCTAATTTAAATAAATTAGATATAAAAGATTGTTAAAACTAACCGCGACGCTCGGATTATCTTCAATGACGCAAATGTGGTTAAGTAAACAAGGAATTTTACCATCCTCGCTTATGCCTAAAAATTTATAGAATAAAATATATATTTATAAATATTAAATGAAGAAGTACAAAATTAAAGCTACAAACGCTTATAGTCCGACAGGATATTATAAAGGTCACGACGCGATTAATAAATTAGCTCGAGAAACTAAAGTAAATAAAAATTAGTTTTACAATGGATAAAAAGAAGCGTTATGCAATATATTTACCCTATCCTAAATATATTTTAGACCGACTAGTTCAAATAGTACGTTAGAAAACCAAATGAGGTTCATCACAGATTTATTATTTCTTCCGCACGATACGATTGGTAAAGGTAAACGTGCTAAAAATAATAAGTACGCGTTAACCGTTGTAGATGAAGCTAGTAGATAAAAGAATCGAACCATTAACTGATAAAACCGCTGCGAGTTGGTAACGCGTTTGAAAAAAATGTATAAACGTTCTTTGTTAACTTGGCCAACAATTCTCAAAGTCGATCCTGGAAAGAATTTATGGCTAGTGTTAACGTATTAATGAATAAACACAATGTAAAAATTCAAAGAAGTGAAGCCGGTCACCAAGAGCGCAAGGTGTCGTAGAAAGATTCAATAGAACGTTAGCCGAAAGATTTTTTTCCCATCAATACGCGCAAGAAATAGCGACTGATAAAAGATCTAGAGTATGGGTCAAAGATTACCGCTAGTTGAAAAAGCTTTAAAATAATGAAACAACGCGACTTAAAAATTTTAAAAACCCCTAAAGACGCGATTAAATTATCAGTTGTCGAACAAAATCCTGCCTCACCGGCTGTAAGCGTTAAAAGAACGATGAAAAAGAATCCCGTTAAACTCGTTAGTTCGATTTTTATACGCACCCGGTGAAGCTGAAAAGATACGAGACGACGCGCGACCGATCCAATATGGTCTAAAAAAATATTCAAATTCGAGAAATTATAAAAGCGTTATATCAACCTTTTTATATTTTTTAGAAAAGGACCGCGCGTAGTTTTGTAAGAGAAGAATTACAAATTGTTCCGTTTGATACAAAAAATCCACCTAAAGATTATTATAAACATTTAACTTTAAATTTTTGTCATATCTCCGCTACCAGAAATAACTTTGACGCACGTTGTTAAACTACGAGGGCTTTATTAAATTTAAACTGAGGTTTTGATTTTACTGGCACAAGTCAAATTCTTTTTATGAGTTAATAAATGTCGATAAAGATCTAAACATTTTGAAATCTTTATCGGCGTAATATTGTACCACTTCGCGGAACGCCTTTCATTCTAAATTGATACGTGTTGTTGTCAAGACAACAATATATTTTTACTGTGAAATAGACTCAATGGTGTATTTAGCGCCTTTTTTTTCGTCGTCTGGTTTATCAAAGTCAACGTGAAAACAACCTAAACCACTTTGTTTAAAAGTTTAGGTTTATTTTTTTTATGTCTATTCCTTCTTATGATATAAACATACATCTGCATCCGTATAGTAAACAAAATCTTCTAGCATTTTTAGTCACTTGTCTTTCAAAATATACCTTATTCATTATACGTTTACTCATGCTGAATTTTAGCTCAACGTATGGATAACTTGTCCAATCTACAATACCTTTACTTTACAACGCGCCATAATTTTTACCTGATTAAATTCGACTATCGATCCCGAATGTGTCGTAAGATAGTCGTTGAATTTTTCATTTTTATAAAATCTATATATTCGAACCTAGGTTTTGTATAAACTTTCCGTATGTAGAATTTAACATTAATTTGAAAACAATTTGTTTTTTTCTTTTTTATATTTTTGTCTTTTTTTGAATAAATATTTCATAACTTTTGAATAGAAACATTTTGCTCGTTTGAAGGGTAAACGTAAGCATCGATAATATCATTTTCATACCGTGATATTTTATATAATCTTCTAATTCAATTTAGTAATGACGACCGTTCTATTTGCATATCGTTGGTCCAATGTCTTTTCTTCATCCATGTAAGTCATGCATGGAATATGTCGTTTAATATTAACCGCTGTAATTTTAATCGTGACAATAAAATCTTCATAATCCCAAATGCGAGCGTGAAAAGGTAAAGGTATAGTTCAATAGTACCTTTAGAAAACCTATCCTAGACATAGCTGTCGATATAAACTCGTCACGTCTAAATCTTTTAAAGGAAATTTAGTCGATTGAGGTTCATTATCACGGATACAAACTCGTCCTCCAATAACGGATTGTTGTTGATATTTTCTAAGATGACTAGTCGAGCTGGCTACATCGTCTAACGTCTCTAAATGTTTGTAAAATCAAAAACCAAACCAGTAATAGAAAAATAATCCGTAAATGTTAAAGTGTCTCTTTAACGTTTTTTGCAAATGCTTCTAGACCGTCTTCGATACGTATATGTCGCGTTCGCAATAATCGATAGCGTATTGTTGTAAATTAAATTTATTGAATTCCCAATATTGCTTGGATAATTTTGATAAGGCAATTTTAGTTTTTCTAAACCTTTTTAGTGATGTATCTTCTTTAACCGATTCCGTCGTTAATAAATTATATTGAAAATCTTGAAATTTACCTAGTTTTAAACCAAACATGCCGTCAAATATTTTAAAGGACGCGATATCATAGCTACAATTCTAAATTCTAAATGTTTGTCGCCGATTGTTGCTTTAAACAAACAACGTTGGATAAAGATTTTCTATATAGTTCCAAACTTTATCGCATTCTTTTATGATAAATTTACTGTCGTACCCTAAATTGTGAAAATATATTACAGGATAACATTTTGATTCTTCCAATAAAGCTTTTAATCCTCTTTGAACACAATCAGGTCCCTAAAACTTTTCGCGACGCATTGTTTCAATTTAAACAGTTTAACAAAACTAAAAGATAAGGTTCGTGATATTTAGAATCGGTCGTCGTTTCTATATCAGCCATGAAATATTTTCTCATTGGTTTTTAGAGCACAATTTGTTATATTCATCTCGTTCTCTTTTTGTTTAGAGACCACAGTTTGAAACAATGACAAGTCGCCGTCTACTGCGCGTCAAATTCTTGTTTTCTAAATTTATAATGATAAATTTCATTTCTAAACTCGGCGGTATTTTTTCCAACAATTCATCTTTATGATCCATTAAATATTTTATGAGATATTTTGATCTTATAGTTTCAAATTCTTTGAATTTTTATTATATCTCTACTTGAAATGTTTGTTTGTTCGTTTATAAAAATGTTTGTCTACCAATGAAATATAAATCACATCTTTAACTCTTGAGCGGTTAATTTTGGTTTTTCTCCATACTCTTTCCATTAACGTACCAAACCGTTTTCGTCTTGCAATAACCTACTTTTAAACAACAAATTTGTTAAATTGATAGGTCTATCGATAACTTGACAATTTTCCTAAAATATTTTGATTGCAAAAATGCCCGGACAAAGTAGCCGTACATTTTTTTGTAATTCTGGATAATCGACAAAACATTTGACTAAACAATTATCTTGCTCAGGATCTAAATCTTCTAATTGATTTATCGTATAAATTCCATATCTAGACACGTCTATCGTATCGTTTTAACATATATTAAACCATCCTCCTTGAGAACTTTCAGAAGGTCTCGCTCTGTCTAAATCTCGAACGTAAGCAAATTCGTAGTTTGATTCTTCTACAGCTTGTTGCAATTGTTGATCGCTTTCCGTCATGTTTTCAGGATTTTCCGTTTATAATTGTACGCGTTCTTCCATGACGCGAAGGTCTATATAAAAGACCGTCGTTGGCGTGAAACATCCAATCAGCTTCGTCAGCGTTTTCGTCTCTCTTAAATTTGATTTCAGCTAACTCGATTAATCTTAAATTTAAAATTGGCGTATTTATCAATATGTTTTTCGATGACATTGGCTAATTTTTACTCACAGTTCTCAGGTAAATTAGGTCCACGATTCGATGTCTGTGGTTTTGTAACGCTTTAATGGATACCTAGACGTACTCACATCTTGCAACGCGTAGCCTGGGTTTAGAAATAATTTTCTTCCATTCGCATTATCTCTCGATCCAAGAAATCGTATATCGTTTGATTTCGATTCGATTGATGCAATTGTCGATAATTAAACAAACTCATTCTCTCTTTTATATTTAGACTAAGATAATAAATTTTCAAACAAATTTCATTTTATTTTGAAAACATAGGTTTTAAAAATCTAGAATCATTTTTTTTTTATTTCTCCCTAAAAATATATATATATATTTTTTTTTTCAATCCTCGTTTTCAATTTTATATATTAGTTTAAAATCAACATTTCATCTTTAAATTATTCAACATAATATTTAATTGTTTTAAATTTTTTTCAATTGAAAACAAAATTCATAATTTTTTCTGATTTAAAATCGTAATGTTATAATTATAATCACACCTATTTTGATGAACATGTAGTTCAACATTAGAGCTGTAAATTCTTTGATCGTCGCTATAAAATGCCCATTGTATATAACAATAAGGAAAAACGAACTCGACAATATGTCTCACAATCTAAATGTAATTTTATGATATGTATGCTTTTAACATCATAAATATATAAATGTGATCGCGGGTAAATTTTTTTCATTTATTAAATTTTCAAAGTTAAACTCTAAATCGTTATAATTATTATCGTAACTAACCAACGAAAATTCCAGTAATATTTGTTATGATGTTTTTAGAAAATAAATATCTAGATTATCTATTTTATATAACGGTATATTTTATACAAACGTACTCGTTTTTTTTTTTTTTCAATCCCTCGTTTTTCAATTTTATAAATTAGTTTAAAATCAACACTTTTCTATCTTTATATTATTCAACATATATTTAATTGATTTTTCAATTTATAAGTACTATTTTTTTTTTTTTTTTAGTAAAAACGGTAAGTAGTATAGATTGTATTGTCCTTGTAAAATCGAATCTTTTGCGGGGTTTGTTGCTTATTTTTTTTTTCATTTTTTTTTCCCTAAAATATCTTTTTTATTCTCTCTTTTTTTTTTTCTCCCTCAAAATTTTTTTTACCATTCAAAAAGGATTTTGTTACTTTATCCCCTACTATTACCCGACGCCAGAAAACCACAAACTCCATACTAAAGGTCTACACCGGCCAGGACCGAGGTGCTTCTTCCCAAGTACCAGCTCTGTTCTCAAACTGAACGAAGATCTACTCGACCAGGGATAACATCTTCGTTGACAACTCGGTTTAGCAGCCCTGACCTATTTCTCTGTCCTAGAGCCAGGCGCACAAAGTCTGTGGAACTGTCCGGCTGAACCGGAAGCAGATGCCACCGAATTGGAACGGTCAAATTGATTGAGGAGATTGCCATCGCCCAGTAACGGAGGTCTACTGCACTTGTGGAAGATAAGAAAGATGAGAATGTGTCAACCATGCACTCGGCATCGATGGAGTCTGCAGAAGAGACAAGGATGGACTTCCCATTTTAACTGTATTGTAGTTGAATTGTACTTTACAATTTATCACTGTGTTCATCCATTCATAAGAATTTACTGTAAAACAATTGCTAATTGTCCTTCCAAAAGATATTTACACATCGCAGTACTCTCAAGTTTTATCAGATGTGTTAAGAAAATCGATTTTTTTTCTAGACAATTTGTTTTTTCTTTCTGTTTATTTTACATTTGAAATTGATAAATGCCAATAATGAGTTTGTTCCTGGTTTACTTGTAAATCGAAACAAAGAAGTAAAGCAACTTATTGTGTTTATAAATATACTTTACACAATTTTGAACTGTATTGTAGTTGAATTGTGCTTTACAATGTATTACTGTAAGGATGTCGAACCAGGCAGTGTGTTGTTATAATTAAAACGGAGTAGAGCGGTAGCAGAGCTGTATATTGGGAGAGTTGGACATGGAGTACCGGTTTTTCTGGTCACGCGGTCTATGGGCGCCATTTTGAGTCCTCAAAGTTTTCCCGCGACAGAAAAACAGCAGAAACGTAAGGCAGTGCATGTTATAGGTTAGTCCGAATCGTTCTTCCGTTCAGTCTCTATATGATGATAATTTGTCGCCAGAACACAGCGACAAATTACATAATTATTCTAAAAATAGGAGACTGTGAACGGAAGAAACATTCGAGTTTCGACTAACGTTAACGTTAGCTGTAACGTAACACTGGTAATTATCAAATTATTTAAAGCTACTTGGTGTAAAGTTACTACAAGTATCAATCATCCTTTCTGAAGTGCATTATGTTAAAGTCTGTTAAATTATCCAAATGTACACCTAATAATATTTTGACAATAAGTTACAATGTTATTAAATTACAGCACCTCAATCCTCAGACAACATTTTTCTATGGAAGCTGGAAGATTAAAACCGTCAGGCTTTACACCAAGTAATTTTGAATATCTAACACCATTATCCATGTACATCAGAGAGAAAACAAAATTGCAACTTTATCTCATTGTCATAGCTTCATCTTAAAATAATAATCCTGTATAAATATTTAGTTCAGATGATGTTCATTGTGTTAATACAAACTTTGTTTTTAGAAATTGTACAATACATTTTCAGCCTCATAATAAACAGGGTGGCTATTGTCATGTGATCATTTAATGCATATTTCAATGGTTAAATATTGTTACACTCATCCCACTGAGATGATGTAAATCACCATAGAAACAGCAGATCAATACAACACCCACAACTGAGTTGTAAACTCGCCGAAATTTCAATTAAGCCACAATGTGTGTAATGAAAATCAAAGAGTCATTTGACATTTATTTTGCATTTATTTTGAATTGCAATCGGTTTATAATAGTGACCAAATACAACTGATTCTCAAGACACATAAAAGGAATTTGTTTAAAGTAAAAGATAACAAAATAAAAGAGAAAATGGAGACAAAATATCCGGAACCAGGGATCATGTATAGATACATCAAATTATCTGATAATTATTATAATGTTCAGGCCATTTTGAAAAGTTTCAGACAGACACTAAATCAGTGGTAAACATAAATTATCACAATGTGAAACAATAGAAATGTTTATGAATTTCACCTTTAAACGTCTTTATTTACAAGATACTGACATCTGTAAACAATTAATAAGATTAAACACCCTCAGATCCAAAGAAGGACTTTACTTAGATGATGTTCCACATCTCATTAACAATGTGAGGGTTGCCTCGTCAGGGGTCATGTTCTCGCAATGGACCCTGATGTTGTTAAAGAATTCAAGCTTCCATCTAGCCATGCAAGTATCACTGCAGTAAAAGATCTGGCTACCTTCCAAGATGACAATGAGTTAAACAACTCATCCATAACTCATCCATGCCATCCTAACACCTTCTCACTTTGAGAAAATTAAAGTATCAAATGCCCTAGCTCTGCCATTCAGTTAGTGCCAGGTGCGTTATATGGTAGAATGTGAAGGAGAAGCACCAAGAATCTCACTACAGCATCGTTCCTGAGATCATGAATCACTGGTTTGACATTGTGTCACATGCAGGCATCCTGTCATGGTATTAAGCAAGCTCCATCCTGACAAGCATGCAGAGGTGATTCAGTTTCTAAAAGATATAAAAAGAAAATATTGTAATATCACACAATTTGACATTTGACATTTTAGCCTGTAATTTTGTATAAGCACTGGGAGCATGTTTGTATGGATTTGCACTATTTAAATACATGCCTTTTCACAATGCGAAAATTCACAAGATATTGATATATTATATGTAAGTTTAACTTTAAGATGTGTTTGTTTTACTGAGCTAAATTCCATCACAAATTTGCAGCCATTTTATTAATGTTATTGCTGGATATTTTCTAAAACAATATATTAAGAGTATTTTATGCAATGTGAGTTCAGATGAGAAAATGACCAACATCTCGGTCATATAAGAAAGAGTGCAGGCCCCATGATACAGCCACCACTTTTCTCTCTTGACTCTACTCTAAAAAGACAAATAGAAACACCACCATATTTCCTGAAAAATATATGATTGGCTAATGTAGAGGACAAGCTAGTAAATGAGAGGGAAATGTAGAATTAGTCAGGCCTGTTGTGACGAGGTTGGTTTGTGCAAATGCTTGCAAGAATACAATTTGTCACAATGTGATAGGCTGGCTTTCCATCAATCATCATACCTATACTGACTTGTTACGTACTGAAGTAATAGTTGAAGACGGCAAGGCCTACAAATATAATCTTTGGGGAAACATTCATTCTATCATTTCAAAAATTAAATCGAATCTAAACCAATATGTAACTTGTTAAATAATTAAAAATAGCCTACCTTCATCATGACCGTAACGTCCATGGTCGACCGAGCTAAAGTACGTTAGCCTGTTGATCGACCTTCAACTTATCCTGAGACATTTCAACGACGATGGAAGATTTCTTCTGTCACAGGCACACCATCTCTCGTCCATGAGTTTCCCAAGATCCAAATGGATTTTTAAAGCAAACTCATGATTAAAAACTGTTATTAAATTATAACATGACCGTCGCTGCATGCGGCAGTACTCACTTTACGCATATTTATATACGGAATGCGCACACGATCGACACGTGAATTCGCGCACACGTTTCTGGACTCAAAATGGCTTCTAATCGCAAGTTGTCGCAACCTCCCATTATACGGCTCTGAGCAGTAGCGGTGAACAGCGCCCTCAAGCGTCGACGGGGTGGGCAGTTTCAGGTAAGATTATTTTATATTTTACCAAATTTTCCTCAACTAATAACAAATGATCCTGCATAAGGGACTCCTGGTATATTTGAGATAATGGCAGGTTTAATAGGGGATAAAATTAGTAGAATCACTGTTCATCGTAACGCTTTCGTCAGTCATGAAATGATAGTAGGCCATCTCGTGTTCACGGAAAATACACATAACGTAATGTCCAGTGGTTAATGCTGCTATGTATAAATTTTATGTGTTTTTATTGTATAAAAATACAGTAATGCTTATGTATTTTATCCTCCTCATGGTAATTTTGTTTGGTAAGATATGTACAGAGATTTCAGTGTTTTTTTAGGACAAATCTCTGACAAGTTAAAGTGTTTTTATGAATTAGTTATCTCTATAAGGCCAACATTTTTTTTTTTGAGTTGCCCTCCAGTGAAAATATTTTGAAGGGTCGTTCGGTCGATTTTTTATTTTATTAGGTGTTCGGCATGTGCCTGAAACACCTATTTTTTTTTGTACGTTTTTGTTTTTTTACTTCTTCTTCTTCCCCCCAATCTTGTCCGCTAACAAAACATACTTGCCAAATTTAAAAATTCAAACTTCACACATAGTTAGACCTAACTTGTAGATGAAACCAGGACGTCATGATAATCGGGAAACTGCAACAGTGACGTCATGATGACGCCGCCAACATACATAATGACCCACATTCAGTGTCCACGATTGGGGTTAGAAATTTAACCATAGAGGGCGCTATACAATTTTAGTGGTCTTTCAAATACTGGTGCAAAAGAAAATAATTGTCTTATCCTATCAATGCCAAGTTTAGAGTGAAGTTTCGTTACGCTAATCGGATTGCTTAATAGTGACATGGAATGTAAAAGGGGGTTTGCTGAGAGATGTCCACCTGGGCAACCTGCTTTACTGATTTGTGGCATTTTAATAATTATTTTATTTGAGTTTGTTGAATTTCAAAATTTTTAGTGGTCAATTGGGTGATCATCACATATTTATAAACTTATAACGCGTTTGGAGCATATCGCTGTAAAAGGTAACGAAAATTCATTCCACTTTTCTACTGATTCAAAGTTTTCACAAGCACATCGAAGTCATCTGCAGACATCTGATTGGTGCTTTACTATGGTGTAAGTAAAAGGTGAAAACAGCAGAAATTACTTAAAATTGGTCAAAGTTGATGATTTTGTAAACAAGCTTATGCATATGCTACACGACGGTATACCCTTCCGATGGTACCCTTCACACTTACACTGTCAAATCGGCGTTTGTTGATAAAATGGCATGTTGATTTGGAGGAATTTGATATGGGGCTAGTTAGGTTTTGGTGAGTTTACTGTAGTTTGTACAAATGTAGGCTTACCAGTAGGCAGTACCACACATACACATAGTGAATGATGTACTTCAATATTATTATAATAATTGGGGAAGGAAGTCGGACTTATGACTGTTAGTGACTGACCTTGTGTGAGTAATATTATTTAAAAAACAAATATTAATCTAACCTCTGCAAAGACGTCCATGATGCTATTGTATGCAACTTCATCATTACATTAATTATTTGTGTAAATTTAAGAAACTAAAATTTTGAAAATATTTTCCCATTAACGTTAGTGTTAGTATGGTATGCATTATATTGAAGGGTGTAGGACCTACAATACAATAAGACATACCTGATGGCTGCATTGCAGTTATTATAGTAGACTTAATTTTTCACCAAAGTAGCCCAAAACAAATATCAGCACCTTTATTGAGATAATAAACAGTCACATCATGGAGGAAGGATTTGTCAAGAATAATCAGTGCAATTTTGAAACAACCAATGCCCTTTTCAATTTTAATTTTCCAGCTACTCCAAAATTATACACTTTTTTCCCATTTTATTTAACATAAATTAGAACTTCTATAATTTTCAAATACTTTATTCTTTGTCCATGTACTTATAAACCTTCCTATTATTTTTACAGCATGTTCACTGTGACATATTATTTTCCCCATTCACATGAATTAGAACTTCTGAAATTTCAAATACTTTATTTTTGGTCCATGTACTTATAAAACCTCTGAAATTTCAAATACTTATTCTTGGTCCATGTACTTTTAAAACTTTCCTATTATTTTTACAGCATGTTCACCGTGACGTATTATCTTCCTCATTCACATAAATTAGAACTCTCTGAAATTTCATATACTTTATTCTTGGTCCATGTACTTATAAATCTCCAACACTTGAATTAATGACGTAACCATTTTAACTTCAACTGAACACCTTTTTTTTTGTTGTACAAAACTTATATCTAGTTTTATTTTAATTTTTTTTCCCTTTACTGTCATTTTAAGATTGAAATACATTGAACTGAAACCACATACCATGTTTTTCATTTGTATACCTATCAGCAAGAAATTTTGCTTCAGAAAAAGTATCCCAAGCATTTTGTTGTACTTTTCGCCGTGATTGACACAGCAAATTCATCCATATTGCGTGCAATGCTCAATATGCAATATGAGTGGCCATTCGATTTGAAAACGTGAGATCGAGTCGCAATCGTTGACACACATACAGTGGGGAGCCAGTGCACAACGGGGAGGCCATTGATTGGAAAACGTAGATTTGAGTCGTAATCGTTGGCACACAGTGTGCGAAGGCAGTGCACCATGGAGGGGCCGGGGCCCTTCGATTTGAAAACATGTAGATTGAGTCTTGGGTACCGGTAAATTTACTGAAAAAAGTGGAAAATTTCACAAATCAAACGTATTATGTTTTATACAAAGAAAATTGTAAGTTTCATTAATAACAGGCCATGAATGACGGGGAAAAAAGAAAAAACCCGACCCGAGATTTCAGCACTTTTGGTCGGTCGGTGGAGGCAACTCAACATCTTTTTTTTTTTTTTTCCTAATATATAATAAATTTAGAGAACATGCTCTTGTGACAGTGGTACTGATGCACAATCATTACTTTACTCAGTGTTTAAATTGGGACTGTAAATGGTAATTTGAAGGAATTCGTTACTGTTTCTGTCAACTTTGAAGTAATGGAAAGAGTTAGGTAAATCAATGGAGAACTGTCTGATTATTCATGCACCCAGACTCAGTCTAGTTATGTTTCCTAATATTTAGTAGGCCACACACATGTCTGATTATTCATGCACCTAGACTCAGTCTAGTTATGTTTCCCAATATTTAGTAGGGCCTAAATGTCTGATTATTCGCACCAGACTCAGTCTAGTTATGTTTCCAATATTTAGTAGGCTCACACACTGTCTGATTATTCATGCACCTAGACTCAGTCTAGTTACATGTATGTTTCCTAATATTTAGTAGGGCCTTCAATGTCAAGTATGTATATCATGTACTTATGATTTTTCCGTTTTTATTTCTCCTTTGTCTTGTTTGTTAATTGATTCGTCCCACGTTGCCACCTCTTGCCGTTGCCGTGCACCGCTCACTATTTTCAGTCAATAAACTCGAGTACCGAATCCATGGTGTGGTGTGCTTGTTTTATTCCAACTCATTACAAATAACATCATAAGAATTTAATGTTCCTTGGTTTATTTGTAAATAGAAACAAATATTGTGAAGAATTTGTTTTTTGTGTTTATGTAAATACTTTGATAGAGAATTACCAATAAATTATTTTGTTCCTTGGTTTACTTGTAAATAGAAACAAAGATGTGAAGGACTTATTGTGTTTATGTAAATACTTCTGATCGAATGAACAAAGATGTTAGGAGTAGCCTGGATTTATGAGATATTAGAGTTGTTTAGTTGTAAATAAAATAAAGGTGATAACACTTTCTGGTAAACAGTAAGTCTTAGAATGCTAACGCGAACATTGAATCCCCTCACCCTTCATAGTTTTTATAAAATCCAAACTGAAATAATAAATAAAATGTATCAATAACCACAAATACAGATCACACCTTGGACTGTATACATCCAGCATACCCTAACGCATCTTTGTTCATGTTGTCCGCCCTCAAACCCCTATCAATGAGGATTATCACTAATAGGCTTATGGCTCATAGACCAATTGTCGCTGGCTGACCACCATAGAATTTTTCCATTTCCATTGAAACCCGTAACCCTGACCCCTGACCTGACCCTGTGCCATCTAGCTATAACAGAATTTAAAAAGTAAATAAAAACAAACTATTATCAATATTCAGCTCATTCCGGTCCCATCCTCGGTACTTGACGGGTGCGACGATGCGTTTCACGGGGATACGTCATAGCGGGACCGTCAACACTTGTCCCAGTCATGTGCTTCCCCACCTCCCCATTGGCTCTTCCATGTCTATTCAGCGGACCCGGTGACGATTTCACGGGGATACCTCATGCCTGGACCCGCACTTGTACCCTTACTTTTGTTCCACTTGTCTCCATTGAATATAACCCTCGCTTGCCAGCAAGACAATAATTTTCTTTCATAAATTGCTTTACCCTATTGTAAAAACCCTGTGAATTCATTCATCATTTGTAATCATACCCATTGCCACCGACGGTTG
>CM055824.1:2467171-2483532 GCA_029582265.1 Zoroaster sp. YZ-2022
ATTTTTTTAAATAACTTTTAAATTTTCAAGGAGGCCAATAACCTTATATCTAAATTAAAGCTTAGGTTCTCCCTCTCGAAAACACCATACTTTTGAATTTGGATAATTATTTCGCACTAAACGGCCTCCATGGACACTTAGCCTCTGTAAATACTGTCAACTTGCATGCGGTTTCACCCACAAACAATACAGCACTATACAGTGTTACAAAAATAACATTTCTAGGGTTGGGAATAACTTTTAAAGTTTTCAAGGAGGCCGATAATTTTATATCTAAATTAAAAGCTAGGTTCTCCCTTTCAGAAAAACGTCATACTTCTGAATTTGGATAATTATTTCGTACCCAACGGCCTCCATGGACACTTAGCCCTCTGTAAATACGGTCAACTTGCATCCGGTTTCACGCAACCAATACAGCACTATACAGCAAAATCAAAAACATTTCTAGGGTTGGAAAACTTTTACAATTTTCATGGAGGTTGATAATTTATATTTCAAATTAAAGCTTAGGTTCTCCCTTTTCAGAAAACACCATACTTTTGAATTTGGATAATTATTTCGTACCCAACGGCCTCCATGGACACTTAGTCTCTGTAAAATACGGTTAACGCACGCGGTTTCACCAAACAATACAGCACTAGTTAGTCTTACGAAAACAACTTTTCTAGGTTGGGAATAACGTTTAAAGTTTTCAAGGCAGGTTGATACTATATCTAAATTAAGCTTAGGTTCTCCCCTTTCAGAAAAACGTCATACTTTTGAATTTGGATAATTATTTCGTACCCAAACGGCCTCCATGGGACACTTTCAGTCATCTGTAAATACGGTCAATTTGCATCCGGCTCACCGCAACCAATACAGCACTATACAGTGTTACAAAAAAACATTTCTAGGGTTGGAAATATATTTTACAATTTTCAAGGAGGTTGATAATTGTATATCTAACCAGCTTAGGTTCTCCTTCAGAAAAACACCATACTTTTGAATTCTGGATAACTATTTCGTACCTGAAACGGCCTATGGACACCTCCTCAGGGCCCTCTGTAAAATGCGGTCAATTTGCATGCGGTTTCACCGCAAACAATACAGCAATTATACAGTGTTACAAAAAACATTTCTAGGGTTGGAAATCATTTTTAAAGTTTTCAAGGGAGGCCGATAATTTTATATCTAAACAAACTCAGGGTTCTAACCTTTCAGAAAACGACCATATACTTTTGAATTTGGATAATTATTTCGTACCTTAAACGGCCTCCATGGACACCTCTAGCCCTCTGTAAAATACGGTCAATTTGCATGCGGTTTCACCGCAACCAATACAGCACTATACAGTCTTATGGAAAAAAAATTTTCTAGGTTGGGAATAACTTTAAAGTTTTCAAGGAGGGCGATAATTTTATATCTAAATTAAAGCTTAGGTTCTCCCTTTCAGAAAAACACCATACTTTTGAATTTGGATAACTATTTCGTACCTGAAACGGCCTCCATGGGACACTTAGCCCTCTGTAAACACGGTTAACTTGGCATCCGGTTTCACCGCAACCAATACAGCACTATACAGTCTTATGGAAAAAACATTTAGGTTGGGAATAGCTTTTACAATTTTCAAGGAGGGCGATAATTTTATATCTAAATTAAAGCTTAGGTTCTCCCCTTTCAGAAAAACACCATACTTTTTAATTTGGATAACTATTTCGTACTGAAATGGCCTCCATGGACACTTAGCCCTCTGTAAAATACGGTCAACTTGCATGCGGTTTCACCGCAAACAATACAGCACTATACAGTGTTACAAAAAAAAACATTTATAGGGTTGGAAATCATTTTTAAAATTTTCAAGGGAGGCCGATAATTTTATATCTAAATTAAAGCTTAGGTTCTCCCCTTTCAGAAAAACACCATACTTTTGAATTTGGATAATTATTTCGTACCTTAAACGGCCTCCATGGACACTTAGCCCTCTGTAAAATACCGTCAACTTGCATGCGGTTTCAGCGCAAACAATACAGCACTATATACAGTGTTACAAAAAAAGCATTTCTAGGGTTGGGAATAACTTTTAAAGTTTTCAAGGGAGGCCGATAATTGTATATCTAAATTAAAGCTTAGGTTCTCCCCTTTCAGAAAAAGACCTTACTTTTGAATTTGGATAATTATTTCGTACCTTAAACGGCCTCCATGGACACTTATCCCTCTGTAAAATACAAATCAACTTCTGCATCCGGTTTCAGCGCAAACCAATACAGCACTATATACAGTGTTACAAAAAAAGCATTTCTAGGAGTTGGGAATAACTTTTACAAGTTTTCAAGGGAGGCCGATAATTGTATATCTAAATTAAAGCTTAGGTCTCTCCTTTCAGAAAAAGACCTTACTTTTGAATTTGGATAATTATTTGCGTACCTTAAACGGCCTCCATGGACAATTCTTTATCCCTCTGTAAAAAATACGGTCAACTTGCATCCGGTTTCACGCAGCCAATACATACAGCCTCATACAGTGTTACAAAAAACATTTCTAGGGTTGGAAATAACTTACAATTTTAAGGAGGCCGATAATTTTATATCTAAATTAAAGCCCAGGTTCTCCCTTTCAGAAAACACGTCATACTTTTGAATTTGGATAATTATTTCTGTACCTTAAACGGCTCCATGGACCTTAGCCCTCTGTAAACAGCTTTACGGTCGCTGTGCGCGGTTTCACCGCAAATAATACCAACAGTTTCATACAGTGTTGCAAAAAAACATTTCTAGGGTTGGAAATAACTTTTAAAAGTTTTCAAGGCCGATAATTTTATATCTAAATTAAAGCTTAGGTTCTCCCTTTCAGAAAAAACATCATACTTTTGAATTTGGATAATTATTTCGTACCTTAAACGGCCTCCATGGACACTTAGCCCTCTGTAAAAATACGGTCAACTTCTGCATCCCGGTTTCACGCAACCAATACAGTACTATACAGTGTTACCAAAAAAAGATTTCTAGGTTGGAAAAACTTTACAATTTTCAAGGGAGGCCGATAATTTATATCTAAATTAAAGCTTAGGTTCTCCCTTTCAGAAAACAATCATACTTTTGAATTTGGATAATTATTTCTGTACCTTAAACGGCCTCCATGGACACTTTGTAGCCCTCTGTAAAATACGGTCCAACTTGCACGCGGTTTCACCGCAAACAATACCAGCACTATACAGTCTTACGAAAAACAACTTTTCTACGGTTAGGGAATAACGTTTAAAGTTTCTCAAAGGCAGGCCGATAATTTTATATCTAAATTAAAGCTTAGGTTCTCTCCTTTCAGAAAACACACCATACTTTTTGAATTTGGATAATTATTTCTGTACCTTAAACGGCCTCCATGGACACTCTTTCTAGCCCTCTGTAAATAATGTCAACTTGCATGCGGTTTCACCGCAAACAATACAGCACACTATATACAGTGTTACAAAAAACATTTCTAGGGTTGGGAAATAACTTTTAAAGTTTTCAAAGGGAAGCCGATAATTGTATATCTAAATTAAAAGCTTAGGGTTTTCCCCCTTTCAGAAAAAGACCATACTTTTGAATTTGGATAATTATTTCGTACCTTAAACAGCCTCCGTGGACACTCCCTCTGTAAATACGGTTAACTTGCATGTGCAGTTTCACTGCAAACAATACAGCACATATACAGTGTTACAAAAAAGCTTCCTAGGGTTGGGAATAACTTTTTAAAGTTTTCAAGGAGGCCAATAATTTTATATCTAAATGAAAGCCAGGTTTTCCCCTTTCACTGAAAAGACCATACTTTGAATTTGGATAATTATTTCGTACCTGTAAACAGCCTCCGTGGACACTAGCCCTCTGTAAAATACGGTCAACTTGCACGCGGTTTCACCGCAAACAATACAGCACTATACAGTCTTACGAAAAACAACTTTTCTAGGGTTGGGAATAACGTTTAAAGTTTTCAAGGCAGGCCGATAATGTTATATCTAAAATAAAGCTTAGGTTCTCCCCTTTCAGAAAAACGTCATACTTTTGAATTTGGATAATTATTTCGTACCTTAAACGGCCTCCATGGACACTTAGCCATCTGTAAAATACGGTCAACTTGCATCCGGTTTCACGCAACCAATACAACTATACGGTGTTACAAAAACATTTCTAGGGTTGGGAAACAATTTTACAATTTTCAAGGAGGCCGATAATTTTATATCTAAATTAAAAGCTTAGGTTCTCCCCTTTCAGAAAAAACACCATACTTTTGAATTTGGATAACTATTTCGTACTGAAACGGCCTCCATGGACACTTAGCCCTCTGTAAAATACGGTCAACTTGCATGCGGTTTCACCGCAAACAATACAGCACTATACAGTGTTACAAAAAAAACATTTCTAGGGTTGGAAATCATTTTTTAAATTTTCAAGGAGGGCCGATAATTTTATATCTAAATTAAACCTTAGGTTCTCCCTTCAGAAAAAACACCATACTTTTGAATTTGGATAATTATTTCGTACCTTGGCCCTCCATGGACACATAGCCCTCTGTAAATACCGTCAACTTGCGCGCGGTTTCACCGCAAACAATGCAACACTATATACAGTTTACAAAACAAACATTTTCTGGGTTGGGAATAACTTTTAAAGTTTTCAAGGGGAGGCCGATAATTGTATATCTAAATTAAAGCTTAGGGTTCTCCCCCTTTTCAGAAAAGGACCATACTTTGAATTTGGATAATTATTTCGTACCTTAAACAGCCTCCATGGACACTTATCCCTCTGTAAATACGGTCAACGTGCATCCGGTTTCACGCAACCAATGGCACTATACAGTGTTACAAAAAACATTTCTAGGGTTGGGAAATAACTTTTACAATTTTCATGGGGAAGGCCCGATGATTTATATCTAAATTAAAGCTTAGGTTCTCCCCTTTCAGAAAAAACACCATACTTTTAATTTGGATAATTATTTCGTACCTTAAACGGCCTCAATGGACTTAGACCTCTGTAAAATACGGTCAACTTGCATGCGGTTTCCACCGCAACCAATACAACACTATACAGTGTTACAAAAAACATTTCTAGGGTTGGAAATTCATTTTAAAATTTTCAAGGAGGCCGTAATTTTATATCTAAAATTTAAACCTTAGGGTTCTCCCCTTTCAGAAAAACACCATATTTTTGAATTTTTGATAATTATTTCGTACCTTAAACAGCCTCCATGGGAACAGCCCTCTGTAAAATACCGTCAACTTGCATGCGGTTTCATCGCAAACAATACAGCACTATATACAGTGTTACAAAAAAACATTTCTAGGTTGGGAATAACTTTAAAGTTTTCAAGGGAGGCCGATAATTCTATATCTAAATTAAACTTAGGTTCTCCTTTTATGAAAAAGACCATACGAATTTGGATAATTATTTCGTATTTAAAACGGCCTCCATGGACACTTATCCCTCTGTAAAATACGGTCAACTTGCATCCGGTTTCACGCAACCAATACAGCACTATACGGTGTTACAAAAAAAACATTTCTAGGGTTGGAAATAACTTTACAATTTTCATGGGAGGCCGATAATTTTATATCTAAATTAAAAGCAAGGGTTCTCCCCTTTCAGAAAAAGACCATACTTTGAATTTGGATAATTATTTCGTACCTTAAACAGCCTCCGTGGGACACTTATCCCTCTGTAAAATACGGTCAACGTGCATCCGGTTTCACGCAACCAATACAGCACTATACAGTGTTACAAAAAAAAACTAGGGTTGGAAATAACTTTTACAATTTTCATGGGAGGCCGATAATTTTATATCTAAATTAAAGCTTTGGGGTTCTCCTTTCAGAAACAAACCCATACTTTTGAATTTGGATAATTATTTCTAAGTACCTTAAACGGCCTCGGACACTTAGCCCTCTGTAAAATACGGTCAACTTGCATGCGGTTTCACCGCAACCAATACAGCACTATACAGTGTTACAAAAACATTTCTAGGGTTGGAATTCATTTTTTTTCAAGGAGTATTGCCGATAATTTTATATCTAAATTAAACCTTAGGTTCTCCCCTTTCAGAAAACACCATTTTGAATTTGATAATTATTTCGTACCTTAAACGGCCTCCGGACACTTAGCCCTCTGTAAAATACCGTCAACTTGCATGCGGTTTCATCGCAAACAATACAGCACTATACAGTGGTTACAAACAAAAACATTTCTAGGGTTGGGGAATAACTTTTAAAGTTTTCAAGGGAGGCCGATAATTATATATCTAAATTAAAGCTTAGGTTCTCCCTTTTTGAAAAAAGACCATACTTTTGAATTTGGATAATTATTTCGTACCTTTAAAACGGCCTCCATGACACTTATCCTCTGTAAAATACGGTCAACTTGCATCGGTTTCACGCAACCAATACAGCACTATACAGTGTTACAAAAAAAACATTTTCTAGGGTTGGAAATAACTTTTACAATTTTCATGGGCCGAATAATTTTATATCTAAATTAAAGCTTAGGTTTCTCCTTTCAGAAAAACACCATACTTTTTGAATTTGGATAATTATTTCATTACCTTTAAAAACGGCCTCCATGGACACTTAGCCCTCTGTAAAATACGGTCAACTTGCATGCGGGTTTCACCACCAATACAGCTCTATACAGTGTTACAAAAACATTTTCTAGGGTTGGAATTCATTTTAAAATTTTCAAGGGGAGCCGAATAATTTTATATCTAAATTAAACCTTAGGTTCTCCCTTTCAAAAAAACTCATATTTTTGAATTTTGATAATTTTGTTTCCTTAAACGGCCTCCATGGCCCTTAGCCTCTGTAAATACGGTCAACTTGCATGCGGTTTCACCGCAATACAGCTCTATTGGTGTTTGCAAAAAAAAAAAACATTTCTAGGGTTGGAAATAACTTTAAAGGATTTTCAAGGCAGGCCGATAATTTTATATCTAAATTAAAGCTTAGGTTCTCCCCTTTCAGAAAAACGACATACTTTTGAATTTGGATAAATATGAAGTTCGTGAAACGGCGTGAATGGAGAGTTAGCCATCTGTAAAATACGGTCAACTTGCTCGCGGTTTCACGCAACCAACACTATACAGTCTTACGAAAACATTGTTTCTAGGGTTGGGAATAACTTTTAAAGTTTCAAGGGAGGCCGATAATTTTATATCTAAATTAAAGCTAGGTTCTCCCCTTTCAGAAAAACACCATACTTTTGAATTTGGATAATTATTTCGTACCTTAAACGGCCTCCGGACACTTAGCCCTCTATAAACCAAATACTGTCAAATGCGGTTTCACCGCAAACAATACAGCACTATACAGTGTTACAAAAACATTTCTAGGGTTGGGAATAACTTTTAAAAGTTTTCAAGGGAGGCCATAATTTTACATCTAAATTAAAGCTAGGTTTCTCCCCTTTCAGAAAAAACGTCATACTTTTGAATTTGGATAATTATTTCTCCTTAAACGGCCTCCATGGACATAGCCCTCTGTAAAATACGGTCAACTTGCATCCGTTTCCGGTTTCACCCTCGCATACAGTGTTACAAAAAAAACATTTCTAAGGGGTTTGGAAAAAAACTTTTACAATTTTCAAGGAGGCCGATAATTTTATATCTAAATTAAAACTTAGGTTCTCCCCCTTTCAGAAAAACACCATACTTTTGAATTTGGATAATTATTTCACCTGTAAACGGCCTCCATGGACACTAGCCCTCTGTAAAATACGGCCAACTTCACGCGGTTTCACCGCAAACAATACAACTATACAGTCTTACGAAAAAAACATTTCTAGGGTTGGAATTTAACGTTTAAAGTTTTTTCAAGGCAGGCCGATAATTTTATATCTAAATTAAAAACAGGTTCTCCCCTTTCAGAAAAAACGTCATACTTTTGAATTTGGATAATTATTTCGTACCTTAAACGGCCTGCATGGACACTTAGCCATCTGTAAAATACGGTCAACTTGCACGCGGTTTCACCGCAAACAATACAGCACTATACAGTCTACGAAAAAAAAAATTCTAGGGTTGGGAATAACTTTTAAAGTTTTCAAGGGAGGCCGATAATTTTATATCTAAATTAAAGCTTAGGTTCTCCCCTTTCAGAAAAAGACCATACTTTTGAATTTGGATAACTATTTGAGCAGCCTCCATGGACACTTAGCCCTCTGTAAAATACGGTCAATTTGCATGCGGTTTCACCGCAAACCCAATACAGCACTATACAGCGTTACAACAAAACATTTCTAGGGTTGGAAATAACTTTAAGTTTTCAAGGAGGCCGATAATTTAATATCTAATTTAAAGCTTAGGTTCTCCCCTTTCAGAAAAACGTCATACTTTTGAATTTGGATAATTATTTCTACACCTTAAACGGCCTCCTTATGGACACATAGCCCTCTGTAAAAATACCGTCAACTTGCATGCGGTTTCACCGCAAACAATACAGCACTATACAGTACAAAAAAAACATTTCTAGGGTTGGAAATATCTTTTTTAAAAGTTTTCAAGGGAGGCCGATAATTTTATATCTAAATTAAAGCTTAGGTTCTGCCCCTTTCAGAAAAACGTCGTACTTTTGAATTTGAATAATTATTTCGTACCTTAAACGGCCTCCATGGACACTTAGCCCTCTGTAAAATACGGTCAACTTGCATACCGGTTCACGCAAACCATACAGCACTATACAGTGTTACAAAAACATTTCTAGGGTTGGGAAATAACCTTTACAATTTTCAAGGAGGCCGATAATGTTATATCTAAATTAAAGCTTAGGTTCTCCCTTTCAGAAAAAATACTTTTGAATTTGGATAATTATTTCGTACCTTAAACAGCCTCCATGGACCATAGCCTCTGTAAAAACTGTCAATCTTGCAACTTGCATGCGGTTTCACCGCAAACAATACAGCACTATATACAGTGTTACAAAAAAACATTTTTGGGGGTTGGGAATAACTTTTAAAGTTTTGAAGGGGAGGCCAATAATTTTATATCTAAATTAAAAGCCCAGGTTCTCCCCTTTTATGAAAAGACCATACTTTTGAATTTGGATAATTATTTCGTACCTTAAACGGCCTCCATGGACACTTATCCCTCTGTAAAATACTGTCAACTTGCATCCGGTTTCACCCGCAACCAATACGGCACTATACAGTGTTACAAAAAAAACATTTCTGGGTTGAAAAAACTTTACAATTTTCATGGGAGGCCGATAATTTTATATCTAAATTAAAGCTTAGGTTCTCCTTTCAGAAAAACACCATACTTTTTGAATTTGGATAATTATTTCGTACCTTAAACGGCCTCCATGGACACTTAGCCTCTGTAAATACGGTCAACTTGCATGCGGTTTCACCGCAACCAATACAGCTCTATACAGTGTTGCAAAAAAACATTTCTAGGGTTGGGAAATAACTTTTAAAGTTTTCAAGGCAGGCCGATAATTTTATATCTAAATTAAAGCAGGTTCTCCCTTTCAGAAAAAACGTCATACTTTTGAATTTGGATAATTATTTCGTACCTTAAAACGGCCTGCATGGACATAGCCCTCTGTAAAAAAATACGGTCAACACGCGGTTTCACCAGCCCAATACAGCACTATACAGTCTTACGAAAACATTTTCTGGGGGTTTGGGAATAACTTTTTACAGTTTTCAAAGGGAGGCCGATAATTTTATATCTAAATTAAAGCTTAGGTTCTCCCCTTTCGGAAAAACACCATACTTTTGAATTTGGATAATTATTTCGTACCTTAAACGGCCTCCATGGACACATAGCCCTCTGTAAAATACGGTCAACAATACAGCACTATACAGTGTTACAAAAAAAACATTTCTATGGTTGGAAAAAAACTTTACAATTGTCAAGGAGGCCGATAATTTTATATCTAAATTAAAGCCAGGTTCTCCCTTCAGAAAAACACCATACTTTTGAATTTGGATAATTATTTCGTACCTTCAACGGCCTCTTATGACACTTAGCCCTCTGTAAAATACGAAACACTTCACGCGGTTTCACCGCAAACAATACAACACTATAGTCTTACGAAAAAAAACTTTTCTAGGGTTGGGAATAACGTTTAAAGTTTTCAAGGCAGGCCGATAATTTTATATCTAAATTAAAGCTTAGGTTCTCCCCTTTCAGAAAAACGTCATACTTTTGAATTTGGATAATTATTTCGTACCTTAAACGGCCTGCATGGACACTTAGCCATCTGTAAAATACGGTCAACTTGCACGCGGTTTCACCGCAAACAATACAGCACTATACAGTCTTACGAAAAAAAAAAATTCTAGGGTTGGGAATAACTTTTAAAGTTTTCAAGGGAGTCCGATAATTTAATATCTAATTTAAAGCTTAGGTTCTCCCCTTTCAGAAAAAGACCATACTTTTGAATTTGGATAACTATTTCGTACTGAAACGGCCTCCATGGACACTTAGCCCTCTGTAAAATACGGTCAACTTGCATGCGGTTTCACCGCAAACAATACAGCACTATACAGTGTTACAAAAAAAAACATTTCTAGGGTTGGAAATCATTTTTAAAATTTTCAAGGGAGGCCGATAATTTTATATCTAAATTAAACCTTAGGTTCTCCCCTTTCAGAAAAACACCATACTTTTGAATTTTGATAATTATTTCGTACCTTAAACGGCCTCCATGGACACTTAGCCCTCTGTAAAATACCGTCAACTTGCATGCGGTTTCACCGCAAACAATACAGCACTATATACAGTGTTACAAAAAAAACATTTCTAGGATTGGGAATAACTTTTAAAGTTTTCAAGGGAGGCCGATAATTGTATATCTAAATTAAAGCTTAGGTTCTCCCCTTTCAGAAAAACGTCATACTTTTGAATTTGGATAATTATTTCGTACCTTAAACGGCCTCCATGGACACATAGCCCTCTGTAAAATACGGTCAACTTGCATCCGGTTTCACGCGCAATACAGCACTATACAGTGTTACAAAAACATTTCTATGGTTGGAAACTTTTACAAATTTTCAAGGGAGGCCGATAATTTTATATCTAAATTAAAGCTTAGGTTCTCCCTTCAGAAAAAACCCATACTTTGAATTTGGATAATTATTTCGTACCTTAAACGGCCTCCATGGACACTTAGCCCTCTGTAAAATACATGGGTCAATCCTTCACGCGGTTTCACCGCAAACAATACAACACTATATACAGTGTACAAAAAAACATTCCTAGGGTTGGGGAATAACTTTTAAAAGTTTTCAAGGAGGCCAATAATTTTATATCTAAATTAAAGCTTACGTTCTCCCTTTCAGAAAAACGTCATACTTTTGAATTTGGATAATTATTTCGTACCTTAAACGGCCTCCATGGACACTTAGTCCTCTGTAAAAAACGGTCAACTTGCATCCGGTTTCACGCAACCAATACAGCACTATACAGTGTTACAAAATAAAACATTTCTAGGATTGGAAATAACTTTTACAATTTTCAAGGGAGGCCGATAATTTTATATCTAAATTAAAGCTTATGTTCTCCCCTTTCAGAAAAACACCATACTTTTGAATTTGGATAATTATTTCGTACCTTAAACGGCCTCCATGGACACATAGCCCTCTGTAAAATACCGTCAACTTGCATGCGGTTTCACCGCAAACAATACAGCACTATACAGTCTTACGAAAAAAAAATTCTAGGGTTGGGAATAACTTTTAAAGTTTTCAAGGGAGGCCGATAATTTTATATCTAAATTAAAGCTTAGGTTCTCCCCTTTCAGAAAAACGTCATACTTTTGAATTTGGATAATTATTTCGTACCTTAAACGGCCTCCATGGACACTTAGCCCTCTGTAAAATACGGTCAACTTGCATCCGGTTTCACGCAACCAATACAGCACTATACAGTGTTACAAAAAAAAACATTTCTAGGGTTGGAAAAAACTTTTACAATTTTCAAGGGAGGCCGATAATTTTATATCTAAATTAAAGCTTAGGTTCTCCCCTTTCAGAAAAACCCAATACTTTTGAATTTGGATAATTATTTCGTACCTTAACCCTGGGGGAAACGAAGGTACTCACGCCGTAGGCAATAATTAATATTTTTGTTAATTACAACAACATTTTTTATTAAATTTCGCTGAAATTATTTTTCATCCAACCCTGAACAGTCCTTAAAAGAGTGGCTGAACCGATTTTGCCCTAGGGGTCATTCACTGGGTAGGCCAATTGTTACAAATGTGGGTCTCAGCCAAGCACCATTGAATTGTGCACAAAAAGCTAATCCCCTTGTAGCAAACTTGCCGCCTCTGTATCAACAAGCTGTCTGCCATCTTGAATGGAAACCACAGCTGTTTGTTTACAATCCTTACCCAGAAATACCCTCAGGGTCATTATAGGTGACCTGGTTTCTGTTTATTTTTTACCCTGTGGCTGTTTCATGTGTCAGTGCTTGTATTGCAGTGCAATACCAATTTCAATGTTTACATGGTTGCAATGCTGTACATGTACATGTACTTCAAAAGAAAACCTGTCTGTCTATGGCTGTTTGGTGTATGGATTGTATTGGATGTGGGTGTGGGTGTGGTGATTTGGGGGGGGGGGAGCTGATAGTGTTGTAAACAGCTGTGTGCAGTAATCAAACAGTAAATAGATACCTGCTGAGTGGTTTGGGATGGCAGTTGCCATAGGGCTGGGGGCGCGGATTTCGACATGTACTATTTTTGGCAAATCAGTGGTGAACCAATGTGTCAATTGCCAGAATGTTAAAATCTTTGGTGTGTGTGTCCAGTGAACTTAGATTCATCTGTTCAGACCATTAGAAAAAGATTTGTGCCCCCAAACACAGTTATTTACACCCCAACATAAAACGCCTACCGCGTGAGCACCTTCGTGCAACCGCGTAAATATTTTAAATCGGTGGCTCGCAAAGTTAAACGGCCTCCATGGACACTTAGCCCTCTGTAAAATACGGTCAACTTGCATGCGGTTTCACCGCAAACAATACAGCACTATACAGTCTTACGAAACAAAACTTTTCTAGGGTTGGGAATAACGTTTAAAGTTTTCAAGGCAGGCCGATAATTTTATATCTAATTTAAAGCTTAGGTTCTCCCCTTTCAGAAAAACGTCATACTTTTGAATTTGGATAATTATTTCGTACCTTAAACGGCCTCCATGGACACTTAGCCATCTGTAAAATACGGTCAACTTGCATCCGGTTTCACGCAACCAATACAGCACTATACAGTGTTACAAAAAAAATCATTTCTAGGGTTGGAAATAACTTTTACAATTTTCAAGGGAGGCCGATAATTTTATATCTAAATTAAAGCTTACGTTCTCCCCTTTCAGAAAAACACCATACTTTTGAATTTGGATAATTATTTCGTACCTTAAACGGCCTCCATGGACACTTAGCCCTTTGTAAAATACCGTCAACTTGCATGCGGTTTCACCGCAAACAATACAGCACTATATACAGTGTTACAAAAAAAACATTCCTAGGGTTGGGAATAACTTTTAAAGTTTTCAAGGGAGGCCAATAATTTTATATCTAAATTAAAGCTACGTTCTCCCTTTCAGAAAACACCATACTTTCGAATTTGGATAATTATTTCGTACCTAAACGGCCTCCATGGACACTTAGCCCTCTGTAAAATACGGTCAACTTCACGCGGTTTCACCGCAAACAATACAGCACTATACAGTCTTACGAAAAACAACTTTTCTAGGGTTGGGAATAACGTTTAAAGTTTTCAAGGCAGGCCGATAATTTTATATCTAATTTAAAGCTTAGGTTCTCCCCTTTCAGAAAAACACCATACTTTTGAATTTGGATAATTATTTCGTACCTTAAACGGCCTCCATGGACACATAGCCATCTGTAAAATACGGTCAACTTGCATCCGGTTTCACGCAACCAATACAGCACTATACAGTGTTACAAAAATCATTTCTAGGGTTTGGAAATAACTTTTAACAATTTTCAAGGGAGGCCGATAATTTTATATCTAAATTAAAGCTTAGGTTCTCCCCTTTCAGAAAAACACCATACTTTTGAATTTGGATAATTATTTCGTACCTTAAACGGACTCCATGGACACTTAGCCCTTTGTAAAATACCGTCAACTTGCATGCGGTTTCACCGCAAACAATACAGCACTATATACAGTGTTACAAAAAAAACATTCCTAGGGTTGGGAATAACTTTTAAAGTTTTCAAGGGAGGCCAATAATTTTATATCTAAATTAAAGCTTACGTTCTCCCCTTTCAGAAAAACACCATACTTTTGAATTTGGATAATTATTTCGTACCTTAAACGGCCTCCATGGACACTTAGTCCTCTGTAAAAAACGGTCAACTTGCATCCGGTTTCACGCAACCAATACAGCACTATACAGTGTTACAAAATAAAACATTTCTAGGGTTGGAAATAACTTTTACAATTTTCAAGGGAGGCCGATAATTTTATATCTAAATTAAAGCTTAGGTTCTCCCCTTTCAGAAAAACACCATACTTTTGAATTTGGATAATTATTTCGTACCTTAAACGGCCTCCATGGACACTTAGCCCTCTGTAAAATACCGTCAACTTGCATGCGGTTTCACCGCAAACAATACAGCACTATACAGTGTGACAAAAAAAACATTTCTAGGCTTGGGAATAACTTTTAAAGTTTTCAAGGGAGGCCGATAATTTTATATCTAAATTAAAGCTTAGGTTCTCTCCTTTCAGAAAAAGACCATACTTTTGAATTTGGATAATTATTTCGCACCTTAAACGGCCTCCATGGACACTTAGCCATCTGTAAAATACGGTCAACTTGCACGCGGTTTCACCGCAAACAATACAGCACTATACAGTCTAACGAAAAAAAACTTTTCTAGGGTTGGGAATAACTTTTAAAGTTTTCAAGGGAGGCCGATAATTTTATATCTAAATTAAAGCTTAGGTTCTCCCCTTTCAGAAAAACGTCATACTTTTGAATTTGGATAATTATTTCGTATCTTAAACGGCCTCCATGGACACTTAGCCCTCTGTAAAATACGGTCAACTTGCATCCGGTTTCACGCAACCAATACAGCACTATACAGTGTTACATAAAAACATTTCTATGGTTATAAAAACTTTTACAATTTTCAAGGAGGCCGATAATTTTATATCTAAATTAAAGCTTAGGTTCTCCTTTCAGAAAAACACCATACTTTTGAATTTGGATAATTATTTCGTACCTTAAACGGCCTCCATGGACACTTAGCCCTCTGTAAAATACGGTCAACTTCACGCGGTTTCACCGCAAACAATACAGCACTATACAGTCTTACGAAACAAAACTTTTCTAGGGTTGGGAATAACGTTTAAAGTTTTCAAGGCAGGCCGATAATTTTATATCTAATTTAAAGCTTAGGTTCTCCCCTTTCAGAAAAACGTCATACTTTTGAATTTGGATAATTATTTCGTACCTTAAACGGCCTCCATGGACACTTAGCCATCTGTAAAATACGGTCAACTTGCATCCGGTTTCACGCAACCAATACAGCACTATACAGTGTTACAAAAAAATCATTTCTAGGGTTGGAAATAACTTTTACAATTTTCAAGGGAGGCCGATAATTTTATATCTAAATTAAAGCTTAGGTTCTCCCCTTTCAGAAAAACACCATACTTTTGAATTTGGATAATTATTTCGTACCTTAAACGGCCTCCATGGACACTTAGCCCTCTGTAAAATACGGTCAACTTGCATCCGGTTTCACGCAACCAATACAGCACTATACAGTGTTACAAAAAAAAACATTTCTAGGGTTGGAAAAAACTTTTACAATTTTCAAGGGAGGCCGATAATTTTATATCTAAATTAAAGCTTAGGTTCTCCCCTTTCAGAAAAACACCATACTTTTGAATTTGGATAATTATTTCGTACCTTAAACGGCCTCCATGGACACTTAGCCCTCTGTAAAATACGGTCAACTTCACGCGGTTTCACCGCAAACAATACAGCACTATACAGTCTTACGAAAAAAAACTTTTCTAGGGTTGGGAATAACGTTTAAAGTTTTCAAGGCAGGCCGATAATTTTATATCTAATTTAAAGCTTAGGTTCTCCCCTTTCAGAAAAACGTCATACTTTTGAATTTGGATAATTATTTCGTACCTTAAACGGCCTCCATGGACACTTAGCCATCTGTAAAATACGGTCAACTTGCATCCGGTTTCACGCAACCAATACAGCACTATACAGTGTTCATTTCTAGGGTTGGAAATAACTTTACAATTTTCAAGGGGCCGATAATTTTATATCTAAATTAAAGCTTGGTTCTCCCCTTTCAGAAAAACACCACCTTTTGAATTTGGATAATTATTTCATTACCTTAAACGGCCCCTGGCTGTC
>CM055824.1:2484032-2516600 GCA_029582265.1 Zoroaster sp. YZ-2022
ATTAGATGCGGCCCCTTCACGAAAAAACCAACGGCTCTTACGGACCAAACATATCAAAAAAGGATTACAAGCAGGTTGCGTTTGTAAATAGTATATTAAATAAATATATGTTAAAAAATTTGTAAATAAAAAAAAAAAATAAAAAAAAAAGAATTTAAATGTGAAATATTGAAAAATGATTGCTAACATTTTTGTAAATTTTTAAGTGGACTTGGTCACAGAGGGCCACTTGAAATGTTGGATGTTTAATATCGCGGGTAGATAAAGAAGATTCGTTCCTTCTCGAAAAAGAGGAAACTACTGGATTGGTTTCACACAAATAAAAAAAAACATTTTTTAAAAGTTTAAAAAATGAACCTTCCCCCGTCCCCACAGAAAAAATTGATCTAAAAAAGAAAGGTCTTTTTTGTATATTTCATGCGTGTTCAGTCTCTCACTATGCCCTAATATTTTGGGAATGCGATCGGGATTTCTTCAGGAGTCATACAGCACTATCTGCATGGCACAAAGAGTCACCGCAACCTGGTGTGTCTAAAAACCCCGAATCGACATGATCAGAAGGTGGCACTCAAGTCGTCGCCAGTCAGAGCACCGAACGTAATCGCGCAAGCCCTCCCAGGAGACTGGTTTCGTGAAATAGCCCAGTGATTTGCCAAGAGTACTCGCTTCCATGAGCACGGATCACTCGAGTTAGTCAGCGTATAGTCGGTCTTTCAAGCAATAACCTTGTGCCATTCACGCTAAGCGTGTGATCCATCATGCCCAAGGACATTCACTGCTCCTTACGCCGTATTCGTGGTGAACGAGCATGAGACATCTCAACAAAATAAAACACGCTGCTGGCTCTTTTCAGAGCAACACCACATCTAATCTTAAAAATGAGATTTGTTTCTTCACATGTCTACTTTTATCACTTTGGTTAACTGTGATGTTTATTATTTTTTTGTTGTCGTTGTCGTTGTCATTATCGTATCATTATCATTATACATTATATCGAAACAACTCTGGCCTTCACACGAAGTATCCCCCAAACCACTCCCAAATATATAAGAATAAAAAATCAATCAATAAACAAATAAATAAAAAGAAATCAATAAATATAATAAAACATAGCATTCCCAGCGATACCAAAAAGACAGTTGGAATATAACGTTTTACTGCTACAAACGTTCATCATTTACGATACAAGACGTTTTAGTGGTTGATTCCGCAGTCTTTCTCTATCTCACGTCCACTTTTCCTTAGAATTTATATAATTCCAGACAGCTTAATAACACTATACCATCAGGCCCCAGTCGTTGTATATTCTGGTCACGTCCGTTCCGGAATGCGTGTGTTAAGTTTCAGTCACTGATAATTGTTCAGCTATCGGTTTGAAAGCTATTCGTAAAGGCAAGCATACTTGGTAGGAGGGGATGGCTAGCGTGAAGACGACCAGAAGTACGTGTAAACGCTTGAGTAAACAACAAGCGTCATGGTTTTAGGCATGAAATTAAACAATGGCCTGTAGTGGATACTGGATGATCTGCTTTGAACGCTATAAAACCAAACGATAGACAGAGTACAATCAATCCACCAGAACCACACTACTCAGAACAACTAACAATCAAGCGAAACCTCTACGTACCTACATGCCTCCTAAAGTTAATTAGGAAAGGACAGAAGAAAGCTGAGTAGCACCAGGGGCCTGCTCACACCGTTAACAAAAGACATCGCCGCCGCAAGGAGAGCCTGGCATCTACATCTACAAGGTGATCAAACAAATTGCACCCGACACTAGCATCTCAAGTAAAACGATGAGCATCATGAACAACTTTGTCAATGATGTGTTGGGCGCATCGCGGCAGAGTCCTCCCGCCTAGCACACTACAACAAAAATCAACCATCTTAGTCGCGAGATCCAGACTGCTGTGCGTCTTCTTCTTCCAGGAGAGCTGGCCAAACATGCAGTCAGTGAGGGACCAAGGCGGTCACCAAGTACACTACTTCGAAATAAGCTCGCCCATGGGCGTTCAAATCAAAACAGCTCTTTTCAGAGGCCGCCACACCCTTCAAAGAGAGATTTCACACATGTCTTACTTGTTTCGGTTATATTAAGTAGTTTTTTTAAGAAAAATGATACATTACTTTTCTCTTGTCAAACAAAATCACTTTGGCTACATTCAAGCAATAATATGTTCTTCAGAACGAGAGACAGACAGACGGACAGACGAACAGATAGATAGATAGATAGGTAAATAAGTATAAGTAATTGAATAAATGAATGCATGAACCTGTGTACTGCACTACCGAACATTTCCACCATCGGCACGTTACGACACGATCAATGCTTTGTTCTCTTCAATCAGTTGCATTTAAAATTACATAACACACGGTGATTTACAAATTTCACTGTGTATGTTTGAATTGTTTTCTACAGAATTACAATGAAGACAACGTTATTCATCTGTCTGTCTGCCTGCACAGAATGTACACACAACACTGTTCCAGTGGCATCTGTACGCAATCGACGCATTTACACACTACAAGCCACAGTTTGAGGTAAGAGAAATAGACTTTTTTCGCTGCAATTTCAGTCAGTGAGTGAAACGTGGCGGTCCGGCTGGTAGGCGTACACACACTACCTATCAGAGGTGTTATATATATTTTTTGGACATGGGCACCTTCGGCTGTTCTGTGTGAATGACCGATCGACGCCGGCATCCATCTTGCATCTCTGCCGGGTGCCCGCTCTCTGAGCGCATCCATGCGAGAAGCAGCGTACGATTGGTTGCTGCACGCGTCTTCACGGATCCCTCGATGCCATAAGTGGCCTCACGAATTATCTCAGGGCCATTCACGCCGATCTTAGCTGGCTTTTCCAGGGTCTCTCAGTTCTCTCTCTTCAATTTCCAATATGACTGGACGTGGAAAGAGCGGTAAAAACCAGAAGCAAGTCAAAGACTCAGTCCTCAAGTCGGACTTCAATTCCCCGATAGGTCCAGAGTTCGCGGTTCCTCCGAGGCAACTACACGGCGAGCGGGTGGGTGCTGGAGCTCCGGCGGTTTTGTTGGCAGCGGTCATGGGTATTCTAACTGCGAAATCTTGGAGTTGGCTGTAGCGCGCCTTCGTGACAACAAGAAGACAGGAATCAATCCACGTCATCTACAGCTCGCAATTCGTAATGACGAGGGAGTTGAACAAAAAGCTGCTCGGTGGGGTCACCATTGCCCAGAGATTGATTATTCTTCCCAGCATCCAGGCCGTTCTACTTCCCGAAGAAACCTCCAAATCCACGCATGAATGCGGGCTCCCTTCACGAACAAAACCAGCAGCTCTTACGGAGCCAGCACACTATCAAAGAAGTTGATTATAAGCGCAGGTTAGCGTTTGTAAAAATAGATATGTAAAATAAATATATGTTAATAAATTTATGTAAATAAAATAAATAAATAAATAAGAAAAGTAAATAAGAATTAAGTACATGAAATAATGAAAAAATGATTGCTAACATATTTTGTAAATTTTAGAGTGGTAAAAGCTTCTAGTCGCACTAGAGACGCACTTGAAATGTTGTGATATTTTAATATCATGCAAGGTGGAGATGATAGTATAGATTCAGTTCAACTTCTCGCATAAAAGAGGCAAACTACGTGAGGAGTTCAGTTTCTACACAAATAAAATAAACACTTTCAAGATTAAAAGTGAACGCTTGCCCGTCACCAGCCACAGGTTGGCCAGAATTACACCCCATCTGGGATTGACCCCACTCCTTCAGGAAAATCAACAATACCAAAAAAACAGAATAAATTGATCTAGAAAAGAACAGGTACTTGTTTGTATATTTCATTGCGTGTGTTTCAGTCTCTCACTATGTCCTAATAATGTTGGAAGGTGCGTGTACGTGTCGGCGATTTCTTCCAGAGGTCATCTCTCTATCTGTGACATCACATTGTTCTCTGAATCTACACACACTTGATGTGTGCACTTCTGTCATCGTCACGCGTCATACACGTAAGTCGGTCAATAAGCTCCACGGAACTGCCGCCTTTCGCATCTCATGTATGATGCTCAGTTAGCTTTCAACTTCTCTCGGCACACACCAACAACGAGCAACAATGTCCTGGACGTGGTAAAGGAGGAAAGGGACTCCAGTGAGGGGTGCCAAACACCGCCGCAAAGTTCTCCCGCGACAACATCAGGCATCACCAAACCCGCCATCCGGCGTCTGGCCCGCCGAGGAGAATCCGTGAATCTCCGGTCTCATCTACGGGGGCCGAGGTGTTCTCAAGGTTTCTTGGAGAAAACGTCATCCGGGACGCAGTGACTTACTGCAGGCACGCCAAAGAAAAACGGTCACTTCATGGACGTCGTCGTACGCACTGAAAGGCAGGGACGCACCCTGTGTACGGCTTCGATGGCTGAAATCCAGCGACTACCGCAGTAAGAAATCCAAAAAACGGCTCTTTTCACGAGAGCCATCACACTTCTAAAAGAGATCCAACTCGTGTTTCATTTGCTTTCTGTCTTTGTTGCATTGCCCCTCTTTGATGAACTTCATCCTTACAAATGTGTTTCAACATATTGTTCTGTTGAAAAATTTAATTGTTTTTAGTTGGGGTGAATGAACAATTTTTATGGACATCCTTGGTATCATTAGTGGGTTTTGAGGGCATCCATATCAATTTCTTTTATATAATATTTCATATATATTTGTATACGTTAAGCGATGGAGGTTTCATTAAAGGCACATGTCGTTGTTGTATTGTATGTGTACAGACCATACAACACAGGCATACTCTTCCACCCAACCAGTACTCATTTCGTTCCAATTGCAATAGGCGTGCTGATTTCTGCATTTCACTTGTGTAACATTTTAAAGAATCAGTGTAACTTGGGTGGTCTATATTTCCCGGTTGTCGTCACTTCATTTTGATGTACTCCATTTTATTCTATCGTAAATAAACTCCACTTCTGGAAACAACATTTGAGTACCAGGCATGCCAAAAATACGTGAGCGTAGCTGCCAATCACGAGACCATTAAGCTGACCACTCCAAGCGATAATGGCGGGCTTGTCAAAGTCGTCCAATCACGAAGCTTGCTATGTGTCACCGGTGAAACTCGACATGCATCCCCGGTGCTGCTGAGAGCTGGCTGGACTCGGACTTCAACATTCAATTTGAGAACTCACCAATCCGCAAAACTACGATGGCTCGTACTAAACAGAACCAGCACGAAGAGCGCGCAGGAAAGCCCCACGAAAGCAGTTGGCGAGCAAGGCGGCACGAAAAGGTGCACCTGCAACCCGGTGATTGATCAGAAACCTCACCATTGATACGGACCAGGAACGGTGGCACTGCGGAGATTCGTCGTTCGGAACCGAGCACCGAACTGCTGATTCGCAAGCTCCCCTTCAGAGACTGGTTCGAGAAATAGCCCTTAGGATTTCAAGACCGAGCTGCGCTTCGAGAGCTCGGCGGTGATGGCACTTCAAGAGGCTGGTATAGGTATTACCTGGTCGGTCTTTCGAAAGATACTAACTAACTGTGCCATTCCGCTAAGCGTGTGACCATCATGTTGGGCAGGACATTCAGCTCGCCCGCCGTATTCGTGGTGAACGAGCATGAGACATCTCAACAAAATAAAACCTGTGGCTCTTTCAGAGCCACCACATCTTCTTAAAAAGTTTTTCTTCACATGTCTACTTTTATCACTTTGGGTTAACTGTAGTGTTTATTATTTTTTGTTGTCGTTGTCGTTGTCATTGTCATTATCATTATCATTATCATTATATCGAGCTTAACTCTGGCCTTCACGAAGATATCTAAAACCACTCCCCAAATATATAGAGATAAAAAAATCAATCAATAAACAAATAAATAAAGAAATCAATAAATATATAATAAAACATAGCATTCAGCGTGCAAAGACGGTGGAATATAACGTTTTACTGCCGCAAACGATTCCATTATTTACATTACAAGACGTTTTAGTGTTTGACTATGATCTTTCTCAATCTCAGGTCACTTTTCCTTAAATTTATAATTCCGGGCAAGCAATAACACTATACCATCGGGCCCCAGTCAATTATATTTCTGTTCACGTCCGTTCCAGAATGCGTGTATTAAGTTTCAGTCACTGATAATTTATTTCATTATCAGTTTAAAAACTATTCCGTAAAACTTAGAAAAGAAGTACTGCGCGGTAGGAGGGGATGGCTAGCTGTGAAGGCGACCAAAGTACGTGTAAACGCTTGAGTAGGCAACAAGCGTCGTGGTTTTAGAGCGCGAATTCCAAAACAATGGCCTGCTGGTAGTGGATCTGCTGGATGATCTGCACGAAGACGCTATAAAACCAAACGATGGACGGGAACTGATCAATCCACTGGAACCACACCTTACTCAGAACAACTAACAACAATCAAGCGAAACCTCTTGACACCATGCCTCCTAAAAGTTAGTGGGGAAAGGACGAAAGCTGGTAACACCAAAGGGCCTGCTCGCACCGGTGTAAAGGAACGTCGCCGCCTGCAAGGAGAGCTATGGCATCTACATCTACAAGGTGATGAGCAAGTGCACCCGACACTAGCATCTCAAAGCAAAGCATTGAGCATCATGAACAGCTTTGTCAATGATGTATTTGGGCGCATCTTGGCAGAAGTCTCCGCCTAGCACACTGACAAAATCAACCAAAATCACCAGTCGCGAGATCCAGACTGCTGTGCATCTTCTTCTTCCGGAAGCTGGCCAAACATGCAGTCAGTGAGGGGACCAAGGCGGTCACCAAGTACACCACTTCGAAACCGGCTCGCCCATGGGCGTTCGATCCAAACAGCTCACTTTTCAGAGTACCACACCTTCTCAAGAGATTTCACACATGTCTTACTTGTTTACAGTTTATATTAATAGTATTTTTTTAAAGAAAAAATGATACATTCCCTTTTCTCTTGTCAACAAAATCACTTTATTTCATTCAAACAATAATATGTTCTTCTTCGAGAGAGACAGAGACAGACAGACAGACAGACAGACAGACAGATGAATAGATAGATAGGTAAATAAGTATAAGTAATTGAATAAATGAGTGCATGAACCTGTAGCCTGCACTGCGAACGTTTCCACCATCAGCACGTTAGAAACTGATCAATACTTTGTTCTTCAAGTCAGTTGCGTTTAAAAATTACATAACACGGTGATTTACCGTTCACTATTTGTGTTTGAATTGTTTTCTGAATTACAATAAGAGAAGACAACGTTATTCTATCTGTCTGTCTGCCTACACCTGAAAATACACAACACTGTTCCAGTGGCATCCTGTGCACAATCGACGCATAGTACGCTTACTACAAGCCACAGTTTGAGGTAAAAAGAAGAAATAAGACTGTTTCGCTGCAATTTCAGTCAGATGATGGAAACGTGCGGTCGGCTGGTAGGCGTACACACACACACTGTCAGGGGTATATATATTTTAGACATAGACACCTTCCTGGCTAATTTCTGTGCAGATGACCGATCGACGCCGGCGTCCATCTTGCATCTCTGCCAGTGCCGCTCTCTGAGCGCATCCATGCGAGAAGCAACGTGGATTAGTTGCTGCACGCGTCTTCTGGTCCTCAAAATGCCATAAAGTAGCCTCACGAATTATCTCAGAATACATTCACGCCCAACCGATCACCAGCTGAAAACTTTTTCCAGGGTCTACTCGGTTCTCTCTCTTGTAATTTCCAATATGACTGGACGTGGAAGAGCGGTAAAAGCCAGAAGCAAAGTCCAAGACTCGGTCCTGGGGCCGGACTTTCAATTCCCAATGGTCAGGTTCTGGTTCCTCCGAAGGCAACGCTACGGCGAGCGGAGTGGGTGCTCGAGCTCCAGTTGTTGGCAGCGGTCATGGAGTATTTAACTGCAGAAATCTCTGGGTTGGCTGGCAACGCTTGCGCTCGTAACAAAGACGAATCAATCCACGTCATCACTGCAGCTCGCAATTCGTATTGACGAGGGTTGAACAAAGCTGCTCAGTGGGGTCACCATTGCCCAGGGTGGTGTTCTTCCCAACATCCAGGCCGTTCTACTTCGAAGAAGACCTCAAATCCAGCACTTAGATGCAGGGCTCCCTTCACAGCGGGAACAAAACCAACAGCTCTTACGGAACCAACACACTATCAAAGAGATTCATTTACAAGCAGCAGGTTAGCGTTTGTAAATAGATATATGTCGAAATAAATATATATTAATAGAAATTTATGTAAAATAAATGAAATAAATAAATAAGAAAGTAAATAAGAATTAAATACGTGAAATATTGAAAAAATAGATTACTAACATATTTTATAGAATTTTTAGTGGAACCCTGGTCACTAGAAGACGCACTTGAAATGTTATGTGATATTTTAATATCATGCAAGGTGGAGATGATAGTATAGATTCAGATTCAGCTTCTCGCATAAAAAGAGCCAAACTACACGTCCCGAGAGTTCGGTTTCTACACAAATAAAATAAAACTTTTTTCAAGATTAAAATGAACCTTTTTGCATCTGTGCAGGTTGGCGAAATTACACTACATCTGGGATTCGGCCTCGCTTCAAGGAAAATCAACAATGCAAAACAGAATAAATTGATCTGAAAAGAACAGGTACTTGTTTGTATATTTCATGCGTGTATTCAGTCTCTCACTATGTCCTAATAATGTTGGAAGGTGCGTGTACGTGTCCTCAAGCGCGATTTCTTCAGAGGTCATCTCTCTATCATGACATCGCGTATTCTCTCAAAGAATCTACACACTTGATGTAGCACACTTCTGTCACGTCCGCATCATACACGTAAGTCGGTCAACCATCACCCAGGGCTGCACTGCCCTTTCGCATCTCATGTAGTGCTCAGTTGGCTTTTCTAAACTTCTCTCAGCTTTACACGCAACAACGAGCAACAATGTCTGGACGTGGCGGTAAAGGAGAAGGGACTCGGCGAGGGTTGCCAAACGCCACCCGCAAGATTCTCCGCGACTAACATCCAGGCATCACCAAACGCCATCCGGCGTCTGGCCCTCGAGGAGGAGTCAGAAGCAGATCTCCAGTCTCATCTACGGGGAGACGAGAGGTGTTCTCAGGTTTTCTTGAAAGCGTCATCCAGGACATGAGTGACTTACTGCAGGCACGCCAAGAGAAAAACGGTCACTTCCATGGACGTCGTGTACGCACTGAAAACCCGGGACGCACCCTGTACGGCTTCGGTGGCTAGAAATCCAGCGATTTCCGCAGTAAATCCAAAAACGGCTACTTTTCAGAGCCATCACGCGCCTCTAAAGAGATCAACTCATATTTCGTTGCTTTCTGTCTTTATTACGTTACCCCTCTTTACGATGAACTTCATCATACAAAGTGTTTTCAACATATTGTTCTTATTTGAAAAATTTAATTATTTTGGTTAAATTGAATGAACAATTTTTATGGACATCCTTGAAGTATCATTGAAGTGGGTTTTGAGGCATCATAGTCAATTTCTTTTTATATAATATTTCCATATATTTGTATACACGTTAAACGCATTAGAGTTTCATTAAGGCACATGTCGTTTGTTGTATTGTATGTACAGACCATACAACACAGGCATACTTTTTTATCAGTACTCATTTCGTTTCCAATTACAGTGGGCGTGCTGATTTCTGATTTCACTTGTGTAACATTTTAAAGTCGGTCTATAACCCCAGGTGGTCTACCTGTTCCAGTTGTCCGATAGCTTCATTTTTGATGTACTCCATTTTATTCTATCAATAAATAAACTCCACTTCTGAAACAACATTTCTGAAGTGCCAGGCATGCCAAAAATACACATAGGCGTGACTGCCAATCCTGAAGACAATGCGGCTGACCACTCAGAAAACGATATTGGCCGGAGAAACATCAAAGGTCGTCCAATCTGAAGCTTTGTGTCACCAGTGAAACTCGACGATGCATCCCCCGAGTGCAGCTTCAGAGCTGAAGCTGAGCTCGGACACAACATTCAGTTTAGAACCGCAATCCACGCAAATACGATGGCTCCGTACTAAGCAGACAGCACGAAAAGGCGCAGGGGAAAGGCCACGAAAGCTGATTGGCGACCAAGGCCACGGCACGAAAGAGTGCACACTGCAACCAGTGGTGTCAAAACCTCACGATACAGACCAGAGACGAGGTGGCACTACGAGGAGATTCGTCATTGCCAGAGAACACCGAACTGCTAATTCTGACAAGCTCCCCTTCCAGAGACTGGTTCGAGAAATAGCCCGAGGATTTCAGGGTGAGCTGCGCTTCCAGAGCTCGGCGGTGATGGCGCTTCAAGAGGCTGAGTGGGGCGTACCTGGTGGTCTTTCAGTATAACCTTTATTACATTCACGCTAAGCGTGTGACCATCATACTTAAGGACATTCAGCTCGCCCGCCGTATTCGTGAGTGAACAGGCATGGGACATCTCAACAAAATAAAACATAACGGCTCTTTCAGAGCCACCACATCTTCTTAAAAAGTTTTTTCTTCACGCTCTACTTTTATCGCGGTTAACTGTAGTGTTTATTATTTTGTTGTCGTTGTCGTTGTCGGTATGTTATCATTGCCATTATCAGTATATCGAAGCAACTCTGGCCATCACACAGTATCCACAAACCACTCCCCAAATATATAAGAATAAAAATCAATCAATAAACAAATAAATAAAGAAATCAATAAATATAATAAAACATAGCATTCAGCGATACCAAAGACGGTGAATATAACGTTTTACTACTACAAACATTCATCATTTACATTACAAGACGTTTTAATTGGTTGATTCTAGTCTTTCTCTATCTCACATCACACTTTCCTTGAGAATTTATAATTTCGGGCACAGCAATAACACTATTACCGCATCGAACCCCAGTCGTTATGTTGCCATTGTTCGTCCGTTCGGAATGCGCGTGTTGAGGTTCAGATCACTGATAATTCTATTTCAGCTATCAGTTTTAAAACCATTACGTAAAGGGCAAGCTTTATGCTTGGTGGGAGGGATGGCTATTTTATGAAGGCGACCAAGTACGTGTAAAACGCCTTGAGTAGGCAGAAAGCAAGCGTCGTGGTTTGAAGCGCGAAATTAAACAATGACCTGCAGTGGACTGCTGGATGATCCTGCGAGAACGCTATAAAATGAGCGATGGAACTGATCAATCGTCCACCAGAACCACCCTTACTCAGAACAACTAACGTCAAGCGAAACCTCTGCAGCCGCAGCTGCCTCCTAAAGTTGAAGTGGGAAAGGACAGAAAGCTGAAGTAACTTTTTCGAGGCCCTGCTCGCACCGTTAACCAAAAGACGATACTTCGCCGCCAAGAGGCTATGGCATCTACATCTACAAGGGCGATGAAACAAGTACCCGACACTAGCATCTCCAAGCAAAGCGATGAGCATGCATGAACAGCTTGTCAGTGATGTATTGAGCGCATCGCAACACGATCCTCCCCGCCTGGCACACTACAACAAAAATCAAGCATCACCAGTCAGAGATCCAGACTGCTGTGCGTCTTCTTCTTCAGGAGAGCTGGCCCAAACATGCAGTCAGTGAGAGATTAGAAAGGCAGGTCACGGTCCAAGTACCACTTCGAAATAAGCTCGCCCATGGGCGTTAAATCAAACAGCTCTTTTCAGAACCACCACACTGTATCAAAAGAGAAGTTTCCACACATGTCTTACTTTGTTCTGTTGATTTATATTAAGTATTTTTTTAAGAAAATGATACATTACTTTCTCTTGTCCTTAAAATCACTTTGGCTACATTCAAACAATAATCTTCAGAGACAGAACAGACAGACAGACAGACAGACAGATAGATAGATAGATAGGTAAAATAAGTATAAGTAATTGAATAAATGAATGCATGAACCTGTGTACTGCACTACCGAACATTCCCACCATCGGCACGTTAGAAACTGATCAATGCTTTATTCTCTTCAAGTCAGTTGCATTTAAAATTACATAACACGGTGATTTACCGTTCCAACTATTGTGTTGGAATTGTTTTTCACAGATTACAATGAAGACAACGTTATTCATCATCTGTCTGTCTCTACCTGAACACACAACACTGCTGTTCAGTACGGCATCTGGCTACGCAATCGACGACGCAAAATGCACAACACTACCACAACCACAGGATTTGAGGTAAAGGAGAAATGAGACTTTTTTCGCTGCAATTTCGGTCAGTGATGATGGAAACGATGCGGTCGGCTGGTAGGCGTACACACACACACACTGTCAGGGCGCCTGATATATTTTTGGACATAGACACTTCAGCCGGCTAATTTCTGTGTGAATAATGACCGATCGACGCCGGCGCGTCCATCTTTGCATCTCACTTGCGGTGCCACTCTCTGAGCGCGCATCCATGCGAGAAGCAACGTGATTGGTTGCCGCGCGTCTTCGGATCCTCAAATGCCATAAAGTAGCCTCCCGAATTATCTCGGGGCCATTCACGCCCGATCACCAGCTGGCTTTCAAAAGGGTCTACTCGGTTTTCTACTCTCTTCAATTTCCAATATGACTGGACAGTGGAAAGAGCGGTGATCAGCCAGAAGCAAGTCCAATTCAGTCCTCTCAGGGCCGGACTTCCAATTCCCCCGTGGAGTCAGTTCACCGGTTCCTCGAAAGAGCCAGCGGCTGATGACGGGTGGGTGCTGGAGCTCGGTTTTATTTGGCGGCGGTCATGGGTGTTTAACTACGAGAAATCTTGGAGTTGGCTGGTAGCGCCGCTCGTGACAACAAAGAAGACCAGAATCAATCCCACGTCATCTGCTGCTCGCAATTCAGCAATGACGAGGAGTTGAACAAGCTGCTCAATGGGGTCACCATTGCCCAAGTGGTGTTCTTCCCAACATCCGGAGCCGTTCTACTTCCCAGAAGACCTCAAATCCAGCACTTAGATGCAGGCTCCCTTCACGAACAAAACCAGCAGCTCTTACGGAGCCAACACACTATCAAAAGATAGATTGATTACAAGCATGAGTTAGAGTTTGTAAATAGATATATGTAAATAAATATATGTTAATAAATAGAATTTAAATAAATAAATAAATAAATAAGAAAGTAAATTAGAATAAAATACGTGAAATATTAAAAACTGATTACTAACATATTTTATAAATTTTAAGTGGTACTTCTGGTCACTAGAGGGCACACTTCCCGAAATGTTGTGATGTTTTAATATCATGCAAGGTGGAGATGATAGTATAGATTCAGTTCAGCTTCTCGCATGAAAGAGGCAAACTTCGTAGAAGTTCTGGTTTCTACACAAATAAAATAAAACTTGTTTTTTCAAGATTAAAATGAACGCTTGCCCGTCTGTGCAGGTTGGCTGAATTGCACTACATCTGGGATTCGGCCCCCTCCTTCGGGAAAATCAACAATGCAAAACAGGAATGAATTGATCTGAAAAGAACAGGTACTTGTTTGTATATTTCATGCGTGTGTTAGCCTCTGCTATGTCCTAATAATGTTGGAAGGTGCGTGTACGTGTCCAGCAGAGATTTCTTCAGAGGTCATCTCTCTACTCACCAGCGACATCGCATTGTTCTCTCGAATCCTCACACACTTGATGTGTGCACTTCATCACGTCCGCATCGCCACGTAAGTCAGTCCTTGAGCTCCACGGAACTGCACCTTTCCCCATCTCATGTAGTGCTCAGTTAGCTTTTCAACTTCTCTCGCTTTTCAGCAACAACGGCAACAATGTCTGGACGTGGTAAAGGAGAAAGGGACTTGGCAGGGGGGGTGCCAAACGCCACCGCAAAGTTCTCCGCGACAACATCAAAGGCTCACCGACCCGCCATCCGGCGTCTGGCCCCGCCGAGGAGGAGTCAAGCAGATCTCCAGTCTCATCTACGAGGGAGACCCAGGGGTTATTCTCAGGTTTTTCTTGGAAAACGTCATCCAGGACACCCAGTGACTTACTGCGAGCACGCCAAGAGAGAAAACGGTCCTTCCATGGACGTCGTGTACGCACTGAAAAAGGCAGGGACGCACCTGTGTACAGCTTCCGGTGTTAAGTCAGCGGGAACTACCGCAGTAACCCGTAAATCCAAAACAGCTCTTTTCAGGCCATCACACTTTCTAAAAGAGATCAACTCATGTTTCCATTTACTTTCTGTCTTTAAATTACGTTACCCCTCTTTTGATGAACTTCATCATACAAAGAGTGTTTTTCAACATATTGTTCTTATTTGAAAAAAATTTAATTGTTTTTGGGTTAGAGGTGAATAGAACAATTTTTATGGACATCCTTTGGTATCATTAGTGGGTTTTTTGGGGGCATCTCAATTTCTTTTATATAATATTTCATATATATTTGTATACCATGAAAGCGATAGGTTTTCATTAAAAAAGGCTTTTTATGTCGTTGTTGTATTTGTATGTGTACAGACCATACAACACAAGGCATACACAGCCAGTACTCATTTCGTTCGAATTGCAATGGGCGTGCTGTTTCTGATTTCACTTGTGTAACATTTTAAAAGTCGATCCTGTAACTTGGGTGGTCTATATTTCCAATTTGTCGTCACTTCATTTTGCAGTGTACTCCATTTATTCTTATCGTGATAAACTCCACTTCAAACAACATTTAATTGCCAGGCATGCCAAAAAATACGTGGGCGTGACTGCCAATCACTGAGCAAACCCTGCGCCTGACCACTCAAGCGATAATGGCGGGCTTTGTCAAAGTCGTCCCAATCACCGAAGCTTACTATTGTCTTGATTGCGACTCGACGTACATCCCCGAACAACTGAGGGCTGGACTGAGCCGGACTTCAGCATTCAATTTGAGAACCGCAATGCCGCAAATACGGTAAACGTACTGGCAGGCAGCACGAAAAGAGCACTGGCGGAAAGCCCCACGAAAGCAGTTGGCGACCAAGGGCGGCACGAAGATGCACCTGCAACCAGTGGTGTCAGAAACCTCACCGATTGACAGACCAGGGACAATTGGCACCACAGAAGTTCATCGTTACCAGAAGGCACCAGACTGCTTGTTCGCAAAAGCTCCCTTCCAGAGACTGGTTCGTGAATGGCCAAGTTTCAAGACCGAAGGCTGCGCTTCCCGAGCTCCCGGCGGTGATGGCACTTCAGAGGCTGGTGAGGCGTACCCTAGATCGGTCTTTTCGAAGAGATACTAACCTTTGTGCCATTCACGCTAAGCGTGTGACCAATCATGCTTAAGGACATTCAGGCTCGCCCGCCGTATTCGTGGTGAACGGGCATGGCAGACCTCAACAAAATGAAACAACCGAAACAGCTCTTTTCAGAGCCACCACATCTTCTTAAAGAAGATTTTTCTTCCACATGTCTACTTTTTTATCACTTTGGTTAACTGTAGTGTTTATTATTTTTTGTTGTCGTTGTCGTTGTCATTGTCATTATCATTATCATATCATTATATCAGAGCAACTCTGACGCTTCACACAGTATCCCTGGCCTCCCCAAATATAAAAGAAAAAAAAAATCAAAAAAAAAAAAAATAAAAAAAGAAATCAATAAATATAATAAAACATAGCATTCAGCGATACCAAAGACAGTGGAATATTATAACGTTTTTACCTACAAACGTTCATCATTTGTTCTAAGACGTTTGGTAGTTGACTATCGATCTTTCTCTATCTCCGTCACTCCTTTCACTTAGAATTTATAATTCCGAGCAGCAATAACACTACCCAAAAAATCGGGCCCAGTCGTTATGTTCTGTTCACGTCCGTTCCGCGGTCACGTATTAAGTTTCAGTCACTGATAATTTATTTCCAGCCCCTATCAGGTTTTTTAAACCTTCGTAAAGCAAGCATGCTTGTGGGAGGGATGGCTAGCTGTAGAGAGCGATAAGTGCGTGTAAACGCGGTGGCAACAAAACGTTCAATGGTTTAAGGCGCGGTAAACAATGGCCTGTAGTGGATGCTGGATGATCTGCTGAGAACGCTATAAAACCAGGCGATAGAATGGGCACAAATCAATCCCACCAGAACCACACCTTTCAGGGACAACTAACAATCAAGCGAAACCTCTGCATACCATGCCTCCCGGGGTAAAGTTAGTGGGAAAGGACGAAAGCTGGTAACACCAAGGGGCCCTGCTCACACCGTTAACAAAGACGTCGCCACCGCAAGGAGGCTATGGCATCTCTATCTACTAGGGTGATAGAGCAAGTGCACCGACACTAGCATCTCAAGCAAAGCGATGAGCATCATAGACAACTTCTGTCAATGATATATTTGGGCGCATCAACGAGGTCCTCCGCCTAGCACACTACAACCCAAAATCAACCATCACCAGTCGCGAGATCCAGACTGCATGCAGTCTTCTTCTTCCAGGAGAGCTGGCCAAACATGCAGTCAGTGAGACCGAAGGCGGTCACAAGTACACCATGAAATAAAGCTCGCCATATGGGCGTTCAAATCAAACAGCTCTTTTCCAAACCACCACCTTCTCAAAGAGAGATTTCACCTGTCTTACTTGTTCTGATTTATATTAAAGTATTTTTTAAAGAAAAATGATACATTACTTTTCTCTTCCTCATACAAATCACTTTTGGGTGCATTCAAACAATAATATGTTCTTCAGAGACAGAGACAGACAGACAGACAGACAGACCAGACAGATAGATGAGATAGATAGGTAAATAAGTATAAGTAATTGAATAAATGAATACCATGAACCTGTGCTGCACTACCGAACGATTTCCACCATTGGCACGTTAGAAACTGATCAATGCTTTATTCTCTTCAATCAGTTGCATTAAAATTACATAACACGGTGATTTACCGTTTCACTATTATGTTTGGTGTTTTCACAGATTACAATAGAGACAACGTTATTCTGTCTATCTCTTCTACTAATGCTCTTACTTTGTTCGAAGTGGCATCTGTACGCAATCGACATAGTACAACACTACAAGCCACGGATTTGAGTAAAGAAAATAAGACTTTTTTCGCTGCAATTTCCAGTCGTGATGGAAACGTGCGGGGTCGGCTGGTAAATAGCACACACACACACTGTCAGGGGATATATATTTTGGACATAGACACCTTCGGCTAAATTTCTGTGTGAATGACCGATCAACGCCGGCGTCCATCTTGCATCTCTGCCGGTGCCCTCTCTGGGCGCATCCATGCGAAGGCAGCATGATTAGTTGCTGCACGCGTCTTCACGGATCCCTCCGACCACCGCCGGTAGCCTCACGGGTTATCTCAGGGCCAAAATTTCCCGCGATCACTTCAGCCCCCCAAAAACTTTCCAGGGTTCTATAAGTTCTCTCTCTTCAATTTCCCAATATGACTGGACGTGGAAAGAACTGGTGAAACCAGAAGCAAAGGGTCAAGACTCGGGTCCTCGGGGCCGGACTTCAATTCCCCGTGGTTCCCCGAGTTCACCGGTTTTCCTCCCGAAAAAGGGCAGCTACGGCGAGCGGGTTTGGGGTTGCTGGAGCTCCGGTTTTGTTTGGCGGCGGTCATTTGGGGGTATTTAACTGCAGAAATCTTGGGTTGGCGCGCGCCGCTTTCGTGACAACTCGAAGGCCAGAATCCAATCCACGTCATCTACGGCTCGCAATTCGTAATGACGAGGAGTTGAACAAACTGCTCAGTGGGGTCACCATTGCACCCAGGGTGGTGTTCTTCCCCAACATCAGGCCGTTCTACTTCCAGAAGACCTCCAAATCCAGCACTTAGATGCGGGCTCCCTTCACAGCGAACAAAACCAGCAGGCTCTTACGGGTAACACACTATCAAAGAGATTGATTACAAGCACTTTGTAGTTAGCGTTTGTAAATAGATATGCTTAAATAAATATATTTTTAATAAATTTATATAAATAAATAAATAAATAAATAAGAAAGTAAATAAAGAATTAAATACGTGAAATATTGAAAAAATGATTGCTAACATGTTTGTAAATTTTAAGTGGTACTTCTGGTCACTAGAGGCGCGCTTGAAATGTTGTGATTTTTAATATCATACAAGGTGGAATGATAAAGTAGATTCAGTTCAACTTCTCATAAAAAGAGCCAAACTACGTAGAGGATTCGGTTTCTACACAAATAAATAAAACTTTTTTCAAGATTAAAAATGAACGCTTGCCCGTCTGTGCAGGTTGGCCCAGGTGCCCACACGCCATCTGGGATTCAGCCCCCTCCTTCGGGAAAATCAACAGTAAAAAACAGAATAAAATTGATCTGAAAAGAACGGGTACTTGTTTTGTATATTTCATGCGTGTGTGTCAGTCTCTCACTGTGTCCTAATAATGTTGGAAGGGTGCGTGTACGTGTCGGCGATTTCTTCAGAGTGTCATCTCTATCTGTGACATCGCATTGTTCTCTCGAATCTACACACTTGATGTATGACGCTATCACGTCCGCATCATACACGTAAGTCGGTCAACAAGCTCCACGGAGACTGCACCTACGCATCTCATGTAATGCCTTCAGTTAGCTTTCAACTTCTCTCAGCACATAGCAACGAACAGGCAGCAATGTCTGGACGTGGTAAAGGAGAAAGGGACTCGGCAAGGGGTGCCAAACACTGCCGCAAAGTTCTCAAACAACATCCAAGGCATCACCAAGCCCGCCATCCGGCGTCTGGCCCGCCGGAGGGAGAGTCAAGGCAATCTCCGGTCTCATCTACGAGGAGACCCGAGGTATTCTCAAGGTTTTCTTGGAGAAACGTCATCCGGGACGCAGTGACTTACTGCGAGCACGCCAAGAGAAAACGGTCACTTCCATGGACGTCGTGTACGCACTGAAAAGCAGGGACGCACCCTGTGCAGGCTTCGGTGGCTAGAAATCCAGCGACTACCGCAGTAAATCCAAAAGCAGCTCTTTCAGAGCCATCACACACTTTCTAAAAGAGATCAACTCATGTTTCATTTGCTTTCTGTCTTTATTACGTTACCCCTCTTTGATGAACTTCTGTCCATACAAAAGTGTTTTTCAACATGTGTTCTTGTTGAAAATTTAATTGTTTTGGTGGGGTGAATGAACAATTTTATGGACATCCTTGGTATCATTAGTACTGGGTTTTGAGAAAGCGTCAACATCAATTTCTTTTATATATATTTCATATGTTGCTTCATACGTTGGCGATAGGTTTCATTAAAGAGCACATGTCGTTGTTGTATTGTATGTGTACAGACCATACAACACAGGCATAACTTTTTGTCAGTACTCGTTTCGTTTCCAGTTACCCAATGGGCGTGCTGATTCTGATTTCACTTGTGTAACATTTTAAAGTCGGTCTGTAACTTCAGGTGGTCTATATTTCGCAGTTGTCGTCACTTCGTTTTGATGTACTCCATTTTATTCCTATCGTAAAATACAACTCCACTTAGAAGCAACATTTAAGTGCCAGGGCATGCCAAAAGCCGTGGGCGTGACTGCTGATCACGAGACCGTGCGGCTGGCCACTCAAGCGACAGCCAGCGGAGAAACCTCAAAGTCGTCCAATCACGAAGCACTATTGTCACCCGGTGAAGAGCTCGACGTGCATCCCGGTGCAACTGGAGCTGGCTGGACTCGGACTTCAGCATTCAGTTTGAGAACCACCAATCCGCAAGGCGATGGCTCGTACTTCAAGCAGACCAGCACGAAAGAGCGCTGGAAGCCCACGAGAAGCAGTTGGCGACCAAGGCGGCGAAGAGTGCACCTGCAACCGGTGGTGTCAGAAACTCACCATTACAGACCGGAACGGTGGCACTACGAGAGATTCGTCGTTACAGAAGAGCGCGAACTGCTAATTCCTGGCTCCTTCAGAGACTGGTTCGAAATAGCCCAGTTCAAAGACCGAGCTGCGCTGAGCTCGGCGATGATGGCGCTTCAAGAGGCTAGTAAGGGCGTACTGGTCAGTCTTTTCAGAGAGATGCTAACCTTTGTGCCATTCACGCTAAGCGTGGCCATCATCTTAAGGACATTCAAGCTCTCGCCCGCCGTATTCGTGGTGAACAGGCATGAGACATCTCAACAAAATAAAAACATAACAGCTCTTTTCAGGCCACCCACATCTTTCTTAAAGAGATTTTTCTTCACATGTCTACTTTATCACTTTGTGCTATAGTGTTGTATTTTGTTGTCGTTGTCGTTGTCATTGTCATTATCATTATCATTATCATTATATCAAGGAAGCAACTCTGGCCATCACATTGTCTAAACCCTCCCCCAAATATATAAAATAAAAAAATAAACAAATAAATAAAGAAAACAATAAATATAATAAAACATAGCATTCAGCGTGCAAAGACGGTGGAATACTAACGTTTTACTGCTACAAACGTTCATCATTACATTACAAGACGTTTTAGTGGTTGACTATGATCTTTCTCTATCTCCATCACTTTCCTTAGGAATTTATAATTCCAGGCAGCAATAACACTATACCATCAGGCCCAGTCGTTATTTATTTCCGTCGTTCGGAATGCGTGTAAGTTTCAGTCACAGTAATTTATTTCAGCTATCAGTTTTAAAACTTCTTCGTAAACCAAACGCTTCCGCCTTGGTAGAGGGGATGGCTAGCTGTGAGGCGACCAGAAACGTGTAAACGCTTGGAAGTAGGCAACAAGCGTCGTGGTTTAGGCGCGGTAAACAATGGCCTGTAGTGGATGCTGGATGATCTGCTGAGAACGCTATAAAACCAAACGATAGACGGGCACAGTCAATCACAGAACCACCCTTACTCAGAACAACTAACAATCAAGCAGAAACCTCTGCACGGCCACCGCTACTCTAAAGTTGGTAGGAAAGGACAGAAAGCTGGTAACGCAAGGGCCTCTTTCACTGCATTGACAAAAAGACGTCACCGCCGCAAGGAGGCCTGGCATCTACATCTACAAGGTGATGAAACAAGTGCACCCGACACTAGCATCTCAAAGCGATGAGCATCATGAACAGCTTGTCAATGATGTATTGGGCGCATCGCAGCAGAGTCCTCCGCCTGGCACACTACAACGAAAATCAACCATCACCGGTCGCGGAATCGAACTGCCGTCTTCTTCTTCCAGGAGGAAGCTGGCAAACATGCAGTCGAGTGAGGGGACCAGGCGGTCACCAAGTACACCACTTCAAAATAAGCTCGCCCACAGGCGTTCAAATCAAACAGCTCTTTTTCAAACCACCACACCTTCAAGAGATTTCACATGTCTTACTTGTTCAGTTTATAATAAGTATTTTTTTTAAAAAATGATACATTACTTTTCTCTTGTCAACAAAATCACTTTACAGCCATTCAATAATATGTTCTTCCAGAGGGTGAGACAGACAGACAGACAGACAGACAGATAGATAGGAGATGGGTAAATAAGTATAAGTAATTGAATAAATGAGCCATGAACCTGTGTACTGCACACCGAACATTTCCACCATCAGCACGTTAGAAACTGATCAGTAACTGTTCTCTTCAATCAGTTGCATTTAAAATTACACATAACACGGTGATTTACCGTTCACTATTGTGTTGAATTGTTTCTGGTTACAATAGAACAGCATTATTCTGTCTGTCTGTCACCTTCCTAGAATATGCACAACACTGTTTAGTGGCATCTGTACGCAATCGACGCACCAAGTACAACACTACAAGCCACGGATTTGAGGTAAAATAGACTTTCGCTTTGAACAGTCAGTGATGGAAACGTGCGGTCGGCTGGTGAGCGTACACACACGCATCAGGGGTATATATATTTTGGACATGACTGTGGCTAATTTCTGTGTGAATGACCGATCGACGCGGCGTCCATCTTACATCTCTTGGTGCCACTCTCTGGGCGCATCCATGCACGAGAGCAACGTGATTAGTTTGCTGCACGCGTCTTCACGGATCCTCAAATGCACCACCGTAGCCTCACGAATTATCTGGGGCCATTCACGCCGATCGCCAGCTGAAAAACTTTTCCAAGGGTCTATCGGTTCTCTCTCTTTAATTTCAATATGGACGTGGAAAGGCGGTAAAACCAGAAGCAGGTCAGAGACTCGGTCCTCAGGCGGACACAATTCCGTGGGTGGTTACGGTTCCTCGAAAGGGGAGCCGCTACGGCGAGCGGGTGGTGCTCAGGCTCGGTTTATTTGGCGGCGGTCATGGGTATTTAACTGCGAAATCTTGGGTTGGCTGGCAACGCCGCTCGTGACAACAAGAAGACCAGAATCAATCCGTAATCTGCGCTGCGCAATTCGTAATGACGAGGAGTTGAACAAGCTGCTCAGTGGGGGTCACCATTGCCAGAATGGTGTTCTTCCCAACATCAGGCATTCTACCCAGAAGACCTCTCCAAATCAGCACTTAGATGCAGGCTCATACACGAGAACAAAGCAACGGCTCTTGCAGACCAACACACTATCAAGAGATTGATTACAAGCATGAGTTAGCGTTTGTAAATAGATATATAGCAAATAAATATGTATGTTAATAAATAGGTGTAAATAAATAAATAAATAAATAAGAAAGTAAATTAGAATAAAATACGTACGAAATATTAAAAACTGATTGCTAACATATTTGTAAATTTTAAGTGGTACTTCTGGTCACTAGAGGCGCACTTGAAATGTTGTGATATTTTAATATCATGCAAGGTGGAGATGATATAGTATAGATTCAGTTCAGCTACTCATAGAAAAGAAGCAAACTACAGCAGGGATTCGGTTTCACAAATAAAATAAAACATTTTTTTCAGATTAAAATAGACGCTTGCCCCGTCCTGGCACGGGATTTGGCGGGTACACCTACATCTGGGGTTGACCCCTCCTTCGGGGAAAATCAACAATGCAAAACAGGGCAGTCGTCTGAAAAGAACACAGGTACTTGTTTGTATATTTCATGCGTGTGTCAGCCTCTCACTATGTCCCTATATGTGTTGGAAGAGTGCGTGTACGTGTCAGCGATTTCTTCAGAGTCATCTCTATCTGTGACATCGCATTGTCTCGAATCTACACACTTGATGTGCACTTCTGTCACGTCCGCATCATACGTGGGAGTCGTTCAGCAGGCTCCACACGGAGACTGCACCTTTCACATCTCATGTAGTGCTCAGATTAGCTTTTTCAACTTCTCAGCACACACACCAACAACGAGCAACAATGTCTGGACGTGAGTAAGGGAGGAAAGGGACTCGGCAAGGGGTGCCGACGCCTCCTGGGATTCTCCCGCGACAACATCAAGAGCATCCTGACCGCCATCCGGCGTCTGGCCCCGCCGAGGAGAGTCAAGCAGATCTCGGTCTCATCACGAGGGAGACCCGAGGGTGTTCTCAAGGTTTTCTTGGAAAACGTCATCCGGGACACAGTGACACTGCGAGCACGCCAGAGAAAACAGTCCACTTCCATGGACGTCGTGTGCGCGCTGAAAAGGCAGGGACGCACCCTGGCCTTGCAGCTTCCCGGTGGCTAAATCAGCGACTACACCAGTAAATCCAAAAGCAGCTCTTTCAGAGCCATCACACTTTAAAAGTTAACTCATGTTTCATTTACTTTCTGTCTTTTATTACGTTACCCCTCTTTACGATGAACTTCATCATACAGTGTTTTTCAACATATTGTTCTTATTTGAAAAAATTTAATTGTTTGGTTGGGGTGAATGAACAATTTTGAACATCCTTGGTATCATTAGTGGGTTTGGGGCATCCTTGTCAATTTCTTTTATATAATATTTCATATATATTTGTATACGTTAAGCGATAGGTTTCATTAAAGGCACATGTCGTTTGTTGTATTGTGTACCAGACCATACAACACAGGCATACTTTGTCAATACTCGTTTCGTTTCAATTACTGCAATGGGCGTGCCTGATTTCAGTTTCACTTGTAACATTTTAAAAGTCAGTCTGTAACCCCAGGTATATTTCCCGGTTGTCGTCACTTCATTTTTGATGTACTCCATTTTATTCTATCGTAAATAAGCTCCCTTCTGAAACAACATTGGTGCAGGCATGCCAAAAATACATTAGGCGTATTTTGTAATCCACAGACAAATGCCATTTGACCACTCAGAAAAGCGATATTGGCAGGCTTGTCAAAGTCGTCCCAATCACGAAACGCTGTATCACGGTGAAACTCGACATGCATCCCAGTGCCTTTAAGAGCTGGCTGGACTCGGACAACATTCAATTTGAGAACCGCAATCCGCAAATACGATAAAAACAAGTACTAAGCAGACAGCACGAAAAGAGCACTGGAAAGCCTGAAAGTGATTGGCGACCAAAGGCTGGCACGAAAGAAGTACACCTGCAACCGGTGGTGTCAAAAACCTCACCGATACAGACTAGGAACGGGTGGCGCTGCGAGAGATTCACGTCGTTACCAGAAGGCACCGAACTGCTGGTCGCAAGCTCCTTCCAGAGACTGAGTTCGAGAAATAGCCCAGGATTTCAAGACCGAGAGCTGCGCTTCCAGAGCTCGGCAGTGATAACTTCAAAGGCTAGTGAGGCGTACCCTGGTCGGTCTTTCGAAGATACTAACGCTTTGTGCCATTCACGCTAAGCGTGTGACCCATCATCTTAGGGACATTCAGCTCGCCCGCCGTATTCGTGGTGAACGAGCATGGACATCTCAACAAGAATAAAACATAACAGCTCTTTTCAGAGCCACCACATCTTCTTAAAAGAGATTTTTCTTCACATGTCTACTTTTTATCGCTGGTTAACTATAGTGTTTATTATTTTTTGTTGTCGTTGTTGTCGTTATCATTGTCGTATCTATCATTATCTGACATATCGAAGCAACTCTGGCCTTCACAGTATCCCTGACCCTCCCCAAATATATAAGAATAAAAATCAATCAATAAACAAATAAATAAAAATCAATAAATATAATAAAACATAGCATTCAGCGTGCAAAAGACAGTGGAATATAACGTTTTACTGCTACAAACGTTCATCATTTACATTACAAGACGTTTTAGTAGTTGACTGATCTTCTCTATCTCACGTCACTTTCCTTAGAATTTTCAATTCCAGGCAGCAATAACACTATACCATCAGGCCCCAGTCGTTATGTTCTGTTCACGTCCGTTCCGGAATGCGTGTGTTAATTTCAGTCACTGATAATTTATTCAGCTATCAGTTTAAAATATTCATAAAGGCAAGCATACTTGGTAGGAGGATGACTGGCTGTAGGCAGCCAAGTACGTGTAAACATGAGTGGGCAACAAGCGTCGTGGTTTTGAGCGCGAGAATTAAACAATGGCCTGTAGTGGATGCTGGATGATCTGCTAAGACGCTATAAGAGCAAACGATGAACGGGCACAATCAATCACAGAACCATACTCAGAACAACTAACAATCAAGCAAGAACCTCTTGCAGCCACCATGCCTCCCACAAAGTTGGTAGGAAAGGACAGGCTAGTGACTGCAAAATTTTCTCACTTTCGTTAACAAAGACGTCGCCTACCGCAAGGAGAGCTATGGCATCTACATCTACAAGGTGATGAAACAAGTGCACCCCGACACTAGCATCTCAAGCAAACCGATGAGCATCATAGACAACTTTGTCAATGATGTGTTGAGCGCATCACGCAGCAGAGTCTCACCTTTTCTAACAAAAGGTATGTCTGGTCGCAGATCCAGACTGCTGTGCGTCTTCTTCTTCAGGAGGCGTGAGCATGCAGTCAGTGAGGGGACCAGAGCGGTCACCAGTACCACCACTTCGAAATAAGCTCGCCGCATGGGCGTTCAAATCAAACGGCTCTTTTCAGAGCCACCACACACCTTCAAAGAGATTTCCACACATGTCTTACTTGTTCTGATTTATATTAGAAGTATTTTTTTAAAGAAAATGATACATTACTTTCTCTTGTCAACAAAATCACTTTGGCTACATTCAAACAATAATATATGTTCTTCAGAGAGACAGAGACAGACAGATTGAACAGACAGACAGATAGATAGATGAATGGGTAAATAGAGATATAAGTAATTGAATAAATAGATACATGAGCCTGTGTACTGCACTACCGAACGTTTCCACCATCAACGTTGAAACTGATCAATACTTTGTTCTCAGCAATCAGTTGCATTTTAAATTACATAACACGGTGATTTACCGTTCACTATTGTGTTGAATTGTTTCACAGATTACAGTAGAACAACGTTATTCTGTCTGTCTGTCTGCCTGCACAGAATGTACACAACACTGTTCAGTGGCATCTGTACGCAATCGACACCAAGTACAACACTACAAGCCACGGTTTGAAATTAGAAATAAGACTTTTTTTCGCTGTCAGTCAGTGATGAAACGTGCGGTCGGCTGGTGAGCGTACACACACTGTCAAGGGTATATATATTTACACGGAACAAACACCTTCAAAGCTAATTTCTTAATGTGATGACCGATCGACGCTTGGCGTCCATCCTCATCTCTGCCGGTGCCACTCTCTGGGCGCATCCATGCGAGAAGCAACGTGATTAGTTGCTGCACGCGTCTTCGGATCCTCAAATGCTGTAAAGTAGCCTCACCGGGTATCTCAAGAGACCGTCCGCCGATCACCCAGCTGAAAAACTTTCCAGGGTCTCAGTTCTCTCTCTTCAATTTCCAATATGACTGGACGTGGAAAGGCAGGTGAAGCCAGGAAGCAGGTCAAGACTCGGTCCTCAGGGCCGGACCCAATTCCGTGGGTCAGTTCACCCGGTTTCCTCGAAGGGCAGCTACGGCGACGGGTGGGTGCTCTAGACTCCAGTTTTGTTTGGCGAAGGGTCATGGGTATTTAACTGCGAAATCTTGGGTTGGCTGGCAACGCCGCTCGTGACAACAAGACCAGAATCAATCACGTCATCTGTAACCGCGATTCGTAATGACGAGGGAGTTGAACAAGCTGCTCAGTGGGGTCACCATTGCCCAGGTGGTGTTCTTCCCAACATCGAGCCGTTCTACTTCCCCAGAGACCTCCAAATCCAGCACTTAGATACCTTTGAGCTTCCCTTCACGAACCAAAACCAGCAGCTCTTACAGGTCAACACACTATCAAAGAGATTGATTACAAGCATGAGTTAGCGTTTGTAAATAGATATATGTAAATAAATATATATTAATAAATAGAATGTAAATAAATAAATAAATAAATAAAGTAAATTAGAATAAAATGCATGCAAATATTAAAACGATTGCTAACATATTTTGTAAAATTTTAAGTGGCCTTCTGGTCACTAGAGGCGCACTTAGTATTGTGATGTTTTAATATATCGTACAAAATTGGAGATGATATTATAGATTCAGTTCAACTTCTACTCTCGCAGAAAAGAGCCAAACCGTAGGATTCAGTTCTACAAATAAATAAACATTTTTTCAAAGATTAAAATGGTACTTGCCCCGTCACAACCACAGGTTTTGTTGAATTACGCTACATCTACAGGATTCGGCCCCCTCCTTCGGGAAAATCAACAATGCAAAAACAGAATAAATTGTTATGAAAGAACAGGTACTTGTTTATATTTCATGCGTGTGTTCAGCCTCTCACTATGTCCTAATAATGTTGGAAGGTGCGTATACGTGTCGGCGATTTCTTCAGAGGTCATCTCTATCCTGTGACATCGCATTGTTCTCTCAATCTACACACTTGATGTGTGCACTTCTGTCACGTCCGCATCATACACGTAAGTCGGTCCAGCAGGCTCCACGGAGACTGCACCTTTCACATCTCATGCTGTGGTGCTCAGTTAGCTTTAACTTCTCTCGCTTTTACCAACAACGAGCAACAATGTCTGGACGTGGTAAAGGAGGAAGGGACTCGGCAAAGGGTGCCAAACGCCGCAAAAGTTCTCCGCGACAACATCAAGGCATGCAAACCCGCCATCCGGCGTCTGGCCCGCCGAGGAGGTGCAAGCGAATCTCAGTCTCATCTACGAGGACGAGGTGTTCTCAAAGGTTTCTTGGAAAACGTCATCCGGGACGCAATGACTTACTGCAGGCACGCCAGAGAAAGAAACGGTCGCTATGGACATCGTGTACGCACTGAAAGGCGAGGACGCACCTGTACAGCGGTGGCTGAAAATCCAGCGACTACCGCAGTAAATCCAAAACGGCTCTTTTCAGAGCCATCACTTCTCTAAAGAGATCAACTCATGTTCCATTTACTTTCTGTCTTTTATTACATTCCCCTCTTTTACGATGAACTTCTACATCATACAAAGTGTTTTCAACATATTGTTCTTATTTGAAAAATTTAATTGTTTTGAATTGGGGTGAATGAACAATTTATGGACATCCTTGAAGTATCATTAGTGGGTTTTGGGGCATCATATCAATTTTCTTTTATATAATATTTCATATACTATATTTTGTATACGTTAAGCGATAGGTTTCATTAAGGCACATGTCGTTGTTGTGTGTGTGTGTCTTAGACCATACAACACAGGCATACTGTCAGTACTCGTTCGTTTCGAATTGCAATGGGCGTGCTGATTTCTAGTTTCACTTGTGTAACATTTAAGAATCAGTCTGTAACCCCAGGTGGTCTAAATTTCCCAGTTGTCGTCATTTTCATTTTGATGTACTCCATTTTATTCTATCGTAAATATTCCTTCTGAAACAACATTTAATTGCCAGGCATGCCAAAAAAATACGTGGGCGTATTTTAATCACACGAACCGTGCAGCTGACCACTCAGCGATAATGGCAGGCTTGTCAAAAGTCGTCAATCACGAAGCTTACTATTGTCACAGTGAAACTCGACGTGCATCCCCAGTGCCTTTAAAACTGGCTGGACTCGGACTTCAACATTCAATTGAGAACCACCAATCCCGCAATACGATAGCGTACTAAGCAGACGGCACGAAGCACTGGAAAAGCCCACAGCGATTGAGCCAAGGCGGCTGAAGAGTGCACAACCGGTGGTGTCAAAACCTCACCGATACAGACCAGGAACGGTGGCACTACGAGAAATTCGTCGTTACCAGAAAACACCGGGCTGCTAATTCGCAGCTCTCCTTCCAGAGACTGGTTCGGTAGCGGATTTTAGACCGAGCTGCGCTGCAGAGCTCAGCGGTGATGGCACTTCAGGGCTAGTGAGGCGTACCTGGTCGGTCTTTCAGTACTAACCTTTGTGCCATTCACGCTGGCGATGTGACCATCATGCCCAGGCCATTCAGCTCTGCCCGCCGTATTCGCTGGTGAACGAGCATGAGAGATCTCAACAAATAAAACATACTTGGCTCTTTTCAAACCACCACATCTTCAAAAAGTTTTTCTTCACATATCTCTTTTATCACTTTGGTTAACTGCCAGGTATTGTTGTGCTTTTGTTGTCGTTGTCGTTGTCATTGTCATTATCATTATCGTTATCATTATATCAAGCAACTCTGGCCATCACAGTATCACAAACCCACTCCCCCCAAATATATAAGAATAAAAAAAATCAATCAATAAACAAATAAATAAAATCAATAAATATAATATAAAACCTGGCATTCAGCGATACCAAAGACAGTAGAATATAACGTTTCTACTACAAACGTTCATCCATTTACATTACAAGACGTTTGGTTGACTATGATCTTTCTCTATCTCGTCACTTTTCCTTAAATTTATAATTCCAGGCAGCAATAACACTATACCATCGGGCCCCAAATCGTTGTATTCTGTTCACGTCCGTTCCGGAATACGTGTGTTAAGTTTCAGTCACTGATAATTTATTTCAGCTATCGATTTTAAAACTATTCGTAAAACAAACATACTTGGTAGGAGGGATGGCTGGCTGTGAAGGCGACCAGAAGTGCGTATGAAGAAACGCTTGAGTAGGCAACAAGCGTCGTGGTTTAGGCGCGAGAATTAAACAATGGCCTGTAGTGGATGCTGGATGATCTGCTGAGCAACTGTAAAACTGAACGATAGACGGAGCACAATCAATCACCAGAGAACCACCTCAGAACAACTAACAATCAAAGCGAACCTCTGCAGCCACCATGCCTCCTAAAGTTGATGAGGAAGGACGGAAAAGCTGGTAACACCAGGGCCCTGCTCGCACCGTTAACAAAGACGTCGCCGCCGCAAAGGAAGCTATGGCATCTACATCTACTGGTGATGAAACAAATTGCCCCGACACTAGCATCTCAAGCAAAGCGGTGGGCATCATGAACAGCTTTATCAATGATGTGTTGAGCGCATCACCAGCGGAGTCCTCCGCCTAGCACTACAACAAAAATCAACCATCACCAGTCGCGAGATCGGACTGCTGTACGTCTTCTTCTTCCGGGAGGCTATTGAAACGTACGGTCGGTAGGGGACGGTCACCAAAGTACTACTTCGAAATAAGCTCGCCCGCTGGGCGTTCAAATCAAACGGCTCTTTTCAGGCCACCACACCTTCAAGAGAGATTTCACATGTCTTACTTGTTCGATTTATATTACATTTTTTTTTTTTTAAAGAAAATGATACGTACTTTCTCTTATCCTTAAAATCATGGCCATTCAAACGATAATATGTTCTTCAGAGACGAAGTTAGTTGAACAGACAGACAGACAGATAGATAGATAGATAGGCAAATAAGTATAATTGAATAAATGAATACATGAACCTGTGTACTGCACTGCTGAACACATTTCCACCACCATCAGCACGTTAAGCAGTCAACAATGCTTTGTTCTCTTCAATCAGTTGCATTTAAAATTACATAACACGGTGATTTACCGTTCACTATTAATATTTGAATTGTTTCTAGCAGATTACAATAGAGACAACGTTATTCTGTCATTGTCTGTCTGCTACCTAGAATATTACACAACACTGTTCCAGTGGCATCATGTACATAATCGACACTTAAGTACAACCTACAAAGCCACAGATTTGAGGTAAGAAATAAGACTTTTTCGCTGCAATTTCGATAGAAACAGTGATGGAAACGTGCGGTCGGCTGGTAGGCGTACACGCACTACACTCAGAGGTTATATATTTTGGACATAGACACCGGCTAATTTCTGTGTGAATGACCGATTGACGCCAGCGTGTCACATCTCTGCCGGTGCCACTCTCTGAGCGCATCCATGCGAGAAGCAACGTGATTGGTTGCTGCACGCGTCTTCACGGATCCCTCTCAAATGCCATAAGTGGCCTCACGAATTATCTCAGGGCCATTCCGCCGATCACCAGCTGAAAAACTTTTCCGGTCTACTCGGTTCTCTCTCTTCAATTTCCAATATGACTGGACGTAGGAAAGAGCGAGTAAAAAATGAAGCGGTCCAAGACTCGGTCATCAGGAATGAACTTCAATTCCCCGTGGGTCGAGTTCACCGGTTCCTCGAAGAGCAACTACGGCGGCGAGCGGTGGGTACTGGAGCTCCAGTTTGTTGGCAGCGGTCATGGGTATTTAACACAGAAATCTTGGGGAGTTGGCTGGCAACGCCGCTCGTGACAACAAGAAGACACAGAATCAATCCACGTCATCTGCTGCTCGCAATTCGTAATGACGGGGAGTTGAACAAGCTGCTCTCAGTGGGGTCACCATTGCCCAGGGTGGTGTTCTACAACATCCAGGCCGTTCTACTTCCCAAGAAGACCTCCAAATCAACTTAGATGCAGGCTCCTTCACGAAACAAAACCAACAGCTCTTACGGAGCCAACACACTATCAAAGAGAGATTGATTACAAGCATGAGTTAGCGTTTGTAAATAGATAATATGAAATAAATATATGTCAAATAGATTATTAAATAAATAAATAAATAAATAAGAAGTAAATTAGAATAAATACATGAAATATTAAAAACTGATTGCTAACATATTTTATGCAATTTTAAGTGGTACTTCTGGTCACTAGAGGCGCACTTGAAATGTTGTGATGTTTAATATCATGCAGGTGGAGATGATAGTATAGATTTGATTTCAGCTTCTCGCATGAAAAGAGGCAAACTACGTAGAAGGGTTCGGTTTCTACACAAATAAAATAAAACATTTTTTTCAAGATTAAAATGAACGCCTTGCCGTCCTGGCCATTTTGGTTGGCCCGGAATTGCACTACATCCTGGAGTTGGCCCCTCCTTCCAGGGAAAATCAACAATGCAAAAACAAGAATAAATTGATCTGAAAAGAACAGGTACTTGTTTCCATATTTCATGCCGTGTGTGTTCATACTCTCACTATGTCCTAATAATGTTGGAAGGTGCGTGTACGTGTTTCTATTTCTTGGGAGGTCATCTCTCTATCTGTGACATCACATTGTTCTCTCGAATCTACACACTTGATGTGTGCACTTCTATCACGTCCGCATCATGCGTAAGTCCCAGTCAGCAGGCTCCACGGAGACTACACCTTTCACATCTCATGTAGTACTCCAGTTAGCTTTTCAACTTCTCTCAGCACACACCAACAACGAGCAACAATGTCTGGACATTAGTAAGGAGGAAAGGGACTCGGCGGGGGGGTGCTAAACGCCACCGCAAAGTTCTCCGCGACAGCGTCCAAGGCATCACCAAGCCCGCCATCCGGCGTCTGGCCCGCCGAGGAGAGTCAAGCGAATCTCGGTCTCATCTACGGGAGACCCGAGGTGTTCTCAAGGTTTTTCTTGGAAAACGTCATCCAGGACGCATTGACACGCAGGCACGCCAGAGAAAAACGGTCCACTTCCATGGACGTCTTCGCAGAAAGGCGGGGGTGCCT
>CM055824.1:2517100-2549473 GCA_029582265.1 Zoroaster sp. YZ-2022
ATAAATACACAAAATTTTGAGTTGAGAAGGAGGCATGTAATAGACAAGAGGGGAATGGGGAATTTGGAAGAAAATAACAAAACACTGAATAATTTTAGTTGGTAACAATTTGAATAAAAGAATGAATTCTCTTTCTCCGGACAAATAAGAATCGTACAGAACAGAAAGAAATGCCAAGTTTGTTTTTCATTTCATAGAATTACAATGCCTGTAACTAAAGATACATATTTTTGTATTTGTTTTTACTTCGGAAATCACCCTTGAATGATGAAAGACACTTACTAGGCTTGGGCGATGACATATATTCGAATATCGCGATATTTTTTGTACGCGATTATAATATCGAGAACTTTTAAATCATCGAGATATCGGCAGATCGCGATGAAAAAATATATTGGAGAAAAAAATATAAAAAATATCGAAGAAAACAATATATCGCATTAAACAAAATCCTCGATTGTCACTTTGGGGCCAGAAATTCACGGGAAAAACTTAAGGAAGTCTATGCAGCTTTGTGAGAAACAAAATCGAACTACTTCTGATAAACCGACTGTCAGATCACAAAGGAGCGCCTGACGTGTTGTTTAATAATCCACCGCCACCAAAGAAATCTATTAAGACGATTTGCGTAGCTGTGCTGTTTTGTTTCTGGTTAGGGTAGCGAAAACCGCCCATATGTTGCACTCGGAACGGCGCATGCACGGTTCTGCAGGTAAGCACTGGCAATTTATTGTGACGCTTGTAGACGGGTACATCCCTGTCATTATCGCTCTAAAGCACTGATGCGTGAAAAACAAAATTTCGCGATATTATTGAATATCGGATATATGTTTGACGATATGTGTGGATGAAAAACATCGATATCGCCTCAAGCCTAACACTCTACTCTTAGCCTTTTGCCTACACTTCCTTCCTTTCAGCTAAACTGCTGATAGTGTCTGACATTGCAATCATACTGCTGTAGATTCCTGAGACACTTCTCGTGAAAGCCAAAATACATGCATTGTCAGTTTTAAGTCAATAGATGCAAAACCTATTTGTACTGCAAATCAACTGCCTTGATGGAGTGAAAACAATACTGACATTTCTGCTTATTAAGCACAAAACGTCTGATTTTACAAGCTTGATTGACCAAGTAATCTGGCTAAAGACACTTCAACAAAATAACCTAGTTAACAGGGTCATTGTCACCTAGAGTATTCCCAATGGTACCCAGGCTATTTCAATCCTATACACACACAGGGACTTTTATGATTACCTCAGTACCATTGGGAGTACCAGTGACATCAACCCTTCAGCTTTTTAAGGTAAAAATGGCAAAATTTCAAAACTGAAGCAAAATAATCCTCCCAGTCTTGGGTTTTTCATGGTCTTCCGTTTTGGGGAAAAAAAAATCAAAAACACACATACACTTTTTCTCATTTAACCATTACTGAAATTTCCCCAGTGCATGTTCAAGACCCCAAAAGTAGGTCACCACATCAGGGCCCCAGACTATTTTGACATGAGCCTCACGTCCTCATAGACTTGTGTGGACATTCGATGGCTGCTGTAAAGGCCTTAAAGACCAAATAAAAACCTTCCAACTTACTGGCTTAAAGGAAGTCATTTCGGAAGATTTCGTTTCTGTTTTTTTTAATGCCTGAGAAGAGCCCTTTAATCAGACACACCTTAATGAGCTGAGGGGCAAAACAGAATGAAAAGATTAGATATCTTTGAAAAGTCTATTCACCCATGAAATGGCACCTAAAAACCAAGTCCCTTTGTATTCTAAATGGAACATAACAATGTGCGAAAACATTTTTGTTATTCTTTAAAACAGGGTGTTCATTTTATATTAAAAAATTTTTTGATTTTTCAAAAAAAAAAGCGGCCCATTATAAAAAAAGATGCACCCAAGACACCCAAAGGATTTGGCGCACTGTCTCTTCAAGGAAATGACAAATATGTTGGTATATACTCACTCTGCAAACTTGCTGCTCAGGTTTATGAAGTTTGGAAAAAACAAGCCATGCCCCCTTGATATCTGTCTACCTTGGCTGACTGGTGTAATAAAATTAAAAAAGAAATTGATTGCACTCTGACAAAAGAACTTGAATGTTATTTTGCTTTTTAACATTTTTTTTTAAAAAAATCCCAAGCGGTTTAACAATCTGATTGGATGAAAGGGGATCAAGGGTTAATAATCGCGTTAATATCCAAAAGTTTTGGGTCTCCAACTTTTAAAGGTGATTAAACCCCAAAACCAAGGACTCATGGGTGTTGAATTTCATCCCTTTTCAAAGGGAATTTGCCCCTTCCTTTATTCAATACAAATGACATGGATATTGAATTTAAAAAAAAAATTAGGATGGATTTATGAAGGGGTTAAAAATCTTAGAATAGGTTTTGCCTTTAAACGGGGAAAAAAAGCACCTTTTTCCATCCTGAAAAGTATCTTATAAATAAAAATTAAAAAAAAAAAAAAAAAAAAAAAATTATTAAAAAAAAAAAAAAAAAAAATTTAAAAAAAAAAAGAAAGAAGGCCCCCCCAACAAACATGCATTACCATCCTGGGGGGTTTGGAAAACCCGACAGTGAAGAACATCCCCAGTGGGATCAGGTGGGATGGTGGCCTGGGTTCTGCCCCGAAGGTTGACGCTTTCAGGGGGATCAGTCGTTGGGAGATGATCGTGACAACGTCCAGCCGCTAACCCCGAAAAAAAAATAAAAAAAAAAGAAAATTTTGGTTTTTTTAATTTTTTTGGTTTATACCCTGGTGAAAATAACATTACCAACCTATGATACCACCTAATCCCAGATCACCACCCGACCCCACCTCGATCCCCCCCTCGATCACCATTTGGGGGCGGATACAATAAAGTATGAACCTTTTTGTTGTAAAAATTTTCATCACCAAAATCACCCTAATAACCCCCCCCAGCAAATTTTGCACGAAAAAAAAGTGACCCCCAAAATGTCAAAACCCTGTCAAAACAAAACCCTAACCAGCAGTGTAAATTTTTTTGGGTAAACAAAGAAAATTTTACTGAAGCGGACGCCCCTTAACAGTTCGGCATAATACCACACTGGTATCCAAAACAATGGTTGGGCTTTTTGGGGTTGTTTTCTACAGACGGTAAAGTCTCAAAAAAGGGTATCCGGGTATCATAGTAACACACTTTAAAATAAAGGGTACTGTGCTAAAAATCCACAATAAAGACATGTTGTGGGGTGTGGGGGCCCAGCTCTTGGGACTCAAGTTCGGGTGTTGCGGAAAATTTGGGGTTGAATCGGCCGGAACTTGTGTCCTTGACAAAATTAACTAAAATTGCCTTCCCCCCGGGGGTTAAATGGGCCGGGGGGCAGGGGGATTAGCCCCTGAAGGCACTTGACTATACTCCCGGGGAGCTGAGATGGTTTGGAATGATTTTAGCCTTATGAGCGGGGGTAATAAATAATGCGCCTTGGCACCACTCAGTTGGGGGATAGGCTATAAGACACATTATTATTTTTTTTGTTGGGATTTGCTGGTGAATCTAGTCTGTGCCCCGTTCGGTTCGGGAACCCGGGGAAAATCGACCCGTTCTCCATGCTGTTTCCCAGTTAGGGTACCCAAAACCCATCCATGGAGTACAATGCCATGGACTGGGAAAACTGAACCTGGACATTTTTGGTGGTAATAGCCCTTTATGGGTATGGTAAGTATCCCTTTGGTGGTGGTGGGGACATCTGCTTCGCTTTTGAGGCACAGGTGGGGATGATTCCCCTTGTTGCTTTCTCCCGATCTTAAGGTCTGCCCCGCTTGGGTGCGGAGGTTCTTCTTCTTGATGGGGAGAGATTGCTTTCCTGACCCCGAGGGCTTAAATAAAAAAAGACAAAATTTCCATGGTCCTAATCTCTACATTGCTCATTTCTTAGAAATATAAAAAAAATTACTTTCAAATAAGTTGTTTTATAAAATAACAAGGGATAGATAAAGGAATTTCATTTTGGAAAAAACAGTTCTTCTTCAGAAAATAAAAGGGGTAATAATTTTAAAAAATTGACCATTGAGTCAGAGTCTCTGCGTTTTGTTCAAGTTAACTGATTCTCTGTGTTGGATGGGGCAGTTAAACCACCATAAAATGTGAGATATGAAATTTCCTGAACTGTATACAAATACCCTGCCTTGTTTGTTGGGCATCTGTAATGGGTTTTCTTAGGCTTTTTACGGGACTTTGAATGATGGCTGGGGTTTGTCCATAGCAAACACAAAAAAAGAGGGGGTTTTACAGACCTGGGGTTTAACTGTGGGCATCTCCCGGGTTTTTTTTGGGAACTTATAAAATAAGCTTTTGGGGGCGACAATGATGGAACTCTTCCTTACTTTTTTTTGTTGGTGGGAGGTAAAATAATTATGGGTGGAATTTCAACAAAATCAAAGATGTTCCCCTTTCATTAATAAGATAATTAAATTTACTGTTTGGGTCAAAATTCAAGAACCCCAAAAGGAAAAAAAAGACATCACAAAATGATATTTTAGACTGGATAAAAAAGCCATGAGTTGGTGCAAAATCAAACTGTGCAACATTTTAAATTTGGGGAACATTCTAAAATCGTCAAAACCCAACAAATGATTTATTTTTATATTCCAAAACTTTAACCAGGCTCTTACAGCATTTTTTTGGTTTCAGCGGCAATTTATTTTATAAACAATTTGTAAATTCTACTTTTGAGGGGTGCATGATTCTGTTCATAGGGGATGGTGTTATAGTTTCAAAAAGAAAGTATTCAGTTTAAAGATTAAATATAAAGAAAAAAAGAAAAAGATTGTTTTTAAAAAATTTGCCATGGAAAAGTACTTGTTTAATATTCTGTAGAAACAAAATCAAATTACAAATGTCTAACACCCTATTTTAAAAATCTTTTCATTTTGTTTGGCTTATAAAGCCATGAGGGGCCCGGAGCCACCAGCCGGGGGGGCTGAGCAGAACCGACCCCGGAGGCTAGGGAAAGAAACCTTTTTACCATCTTTGATTATCTGAAGTCCTGAACGCTTTTCTTGCGTACCCACTTGTCGTCTGGGGGTAATTTTTAAAAAAAATTACCAGTCCAAAGTTTTTATTTTTTATTATTAACATTTCGTAATGAAAAAAGGATTCAAAAAACACTTAAGCACTGGCTGGAAAAAAACCTGAACAAGGGGCAGGAACCAAAAAACCCCGGGGAAACCCCTCTCTTCCCGATAAGTGTTCTGGGTTCTTTCGGCATTATTTAAACTGCACAGGGCCCCCAAAAAGTCCCATCCCGGGGGAAAAAATAGGTTAAGTGTCTTTCTTGGGGCACAAGACGTGACTGGCCCGGGGGTTAACCCCATTCTGAAAAACCCGAACGATCCCGGGGTAGACCGCCCGAAACCCCCAAATTGAAATAACAAAAATATTTACCGCTGGTGTCAAGGTCACCTGTTAAAAACGATGGTTCAGTACCCCCCAATTCCTTTAAACGTAACAATTTGTTTTTTAATAATAACAAAATAAAAATATTAAGATGTATATGTTTTTTTTTTTCATTGGGAAAATTGATAATTTTTTTAAAAGGAATAAAATACATCAAAAAGAGATATTTCACAAAAATGTTGTCAGTTCTAAGCATGGTTAAGAAAAAAAATTTCCAAAATTTGGTGGGGCCCCTAATTCATTTATACATATTATAAAAAGTTTTCTCCAATTTTTGGAAAAATGTCCTGTTAACATTATATTCACTTCCTATAAAAAAGTGTTCCCTTTAAAATAAAGTTTAAGAATAAAGTTGCTTGGGAGCGAAAAAAATCATATGATTTTAAGAGCATAAAAAAAAGGGGCAAGTTCAATATGGCGAGCAGTACCAGACGTTTTTTATCATAAGCCCAAAAAAATTTATGATTGGTTAAACGTTAAATTGTCCCGCTTACTGACCTTTCCCGACTTTTTTTCTGGTTTTCTTTCCCCCACATCTTGTTCTTTTTCCCGTCCCTTAATAATCCCCCTCCAGCGTTTATTGGCTTGGTTTTTCCATCAGCCATCTTGAAAAGTACAAAAAACATTTAAAAGGGAAAATCCCGCATTGATAATGGTGGCAAAACTTTCAGTATGTACAATTATCAAGATAAACTTGAACCTAATATGGAGTTTCATTACACTGAGTCATTAACCCAACCTTCCCAAACCCTCCAAAATCCTCTTTGCTAAGTGAAGTTTTGAAGGATTGAGTTACATGCTACATACTCTTTGCTAATGTGAAGGATCTTGAAGGATTGAGGTTATTGGCATAAAAGCATACTTGTTTTTCCATGGTACATGTACATGTTTGTTGTAGTGATTGCAAGGTCATGCTTGGGTTAGTGGATGCAGGGGGGGTTAGTGGATGAAAGGAGGGTCCTGGCCATGTACATGTATCACAGATTAGAAACCGTGTGCATACATGTCATGCTTCTTTACTACTGAAGGATATTTTAAGATTCAGGTTATTTTAAGCAAATGGGCAAAATAGTGAAAATGCTATACAGATTGTTGTATTAATTCTAATGTGAATACGCTTCCTTAATTCAAACATTAGATTATTTCACTTTTTTTTATGCCAGCACAAACAAGTTAAAGTGACTTGTGGCGGTGGCTGTTGTTTCTTTGCTTTGCTGATGGGATACTTCAAAGATGTATTGATCGTGTTTTACTGGCAAATTCAAAACATTGATAATTTCCCTATTTAAAAGTGAATCCATACTTCAAAATGCTTTTAAAAATGCTAAATTTCATTTAATACATATACTGAACAGCAAAAAAAATGAAGTCCGGGGGCAGCAGAAGAAGCAGATCGAGGTCTGTCAAGTTTCAAACAGAAGACAAACCTTTTTGATTCTAATCACTCATTTATGAAAATGCTTTCAATTTGTGAGCTGAAAATGACTGTTGAATGTGAAAATCTTGCATCCAATTTCAACAGTCCTTTAGCTCCAAATTTGGGATTTTATTTAAAAAATGATTAAATCAAAAAGTTGTCTCTGTTGAAAAGACAAGACCTCGGAACTTATTTGCTTCCCGACTTGTTCTTTTCTATTCATATCTTTCTTAAAAAAACCCTTTTCTCACGACTATTTTGGAAAAGTGTAATTTAACATTTGTATTCACTTCCCTCTAGTAAAAAAAGCAATGTTCCTAGAGTATAAAAAATAAAATGTCTGTAAAATAACAAAGTTGCTGTTAAAATTGGCAAAACCACAACAAATCTTTGACACAGCTCCCCTTTGTTTAGGGAGTTAGTTTTGTTGCATGGTGTCTAGTAAATTTTTGGGTATCAAAATATAATTAAGGGCTAACGTCAGAATCAAATTCCTTGTAATTATCATGATTATTAATAATATTAATTTTTAATTCCTTTAATTTTATGATTATTAATAATTTTTAAATTTTTTTAAAAGAAAATTTCTTTATAACATCTTGAATCATGGACCCAAACTAGATACTCCTCTCTAGCCCATTCTAGGGCCAATACACTGGACATCCCTCCGTGGTTGGCCCTAACCCACATAATTTTACAAAGGGCAATTTTCAACTTTGATCTGCTAATTATTATAATCCTAAAAATTTTGAAATTAGGTAAGCTTGCCCAAGTAGACTTTGGCAAAAAGTTCACTATTGAGATTGAATTTGGTGAAATTTTAATTTTTTTTTTATTTTTTTTAATTTCAAAATGTTTAGAAAATTTCATTAAAGTGAGCTATCCAGAATAACAGTTGATGGATTTTATCCCAAAACTGTTCTGTTGCGGGAAAGAATTACCTAATCACTAAGTTTTGGTTGTATAACTAGTAAAAATTTAGATCAAAGTTGAAAAAAAAATCCCCTTTTTTTGTACATGTAGAACTATAAAAATTAGACCATTCTAAGGCCAATACACTGGACTCCTCTTTTCCCTTCCCTAGCACTAGGCCCAGGCCCTACATGTACAAAAATGGGCGATTTTTCTTTTTCACTTTTGATCTGCTAATTTTACAACCTAAAACATAGTAGTTAGGTAACCCTTTTGGCATAAAATCCATTATTCTGGGATGGGGGGCCTATCTCACTTTCATAAAATTTTCATGAAACTTTCATGAAACTTTTTTAAAAAATTTTTTTAAACAACGTAAATAATTTAAATTTCACCAAATTACTGATTTCACAATAGAAAAATTATGCCAAAGTGTCTACTTTAGGCAAACCTAATCACAAACTTTAGATCGTGGGACTAATAATTAAATTAGCAGATAAAAAGTTGAAAAATCCTCCATTTTTTGTACATGTGGCGCTAACGTTGGGCCAAGGATACGGAGGGTCAGCATTGGCCTAACACTACAGTTAGTCATAGAATGGGGCTAGTGGGGCTGGGCCAGGATCAGAGGGGTCCAGTGACGTGTACTGCCGAGAAGGGCAACCCCTCTTCTCCCTCCCCCAGTAAAATGAGTAATAAACTAACGTTAATCATTGACACTGGCATGGTTCATGGAACATTTTCGGTGAATATAATACGTTAACGTTAGTGGCAATTTGGTGAAACTTTGCATCTTGATTCCCTTGAAAAACAACGTTAAATTCATCAGCTGCCTCTCTTTTTCAAACTCACAGTACTCAGTACTCAGTAGTATAACTTATACTTTCAAAAATCAGCGACTCAATTTCTCTGCTGATCGGTTTAGTTTCCCAACGTCCGACTGTCAACAAGTCACCAGATAACCTTTGACCAGCACTAGCAGCATAATATTTTCCAATAATACAGGTTGTTTTCAAATCGGCCGCATCAGCCCGCTGACCAATCCAATAAAGGCATCGATCGACCCGTTGGTCAAATAGCGCCACCATTTGACAAACTTAATATTAACATTGTGGTTCCTTTCTCTTTTAGTGGTTTGTTTCAATGAAAACAAGTCACACCATTTTTGTGTTGGGAGATAAACTTTTATTCTGACTGGAGATCAACAGTAATACATATGAACTTTTACATAGTAAACAAAGGAGAGTGTCTGTGGATTGTTGTTTGCTGTGTGTTTGAAAACAGGTGGTCTAACTTGCACTTGACATATGGTAAAAATACCGTGACTACTTGTAGGACTGACTATCCCCCAAAGTAATAAAAATTATAGACAAGAAGTCTGAGAGCAAAGCTTAAAATGAGGTGATGACATGTGGTGAAGGTAGGTCAAAGCAATAAAAGTGGACCTTGAAGTGGTTATCAATTACGAAGCTTGGCAATACAGGGTCAAATTACAACAAACACTGAGAATACTGTATGGGAAAGTATACAATGGATTAAATTACAAATGTTTATGATGGAAAAATCCTACAGGGCCCCTTCAGTGAGTGGCTGATAAAAAATAATAAGAATGATAATAAATTAAGAACGAACGAGTGTGATATAGCGTTTGGGCCAAACAGTGCGGCCTGAACGGGACTTACGATCAATGGGTGGACTGCCCGATGATGGGAAATCTGTTCAGTATAGTTACGCGGGCAGGGGTTTAACTGCTGGGGCAGGCTGTTCGGTGTGAGGGAACAGGATGTGTCCTAGCAATACCCAAATGGGCACATTTGAGGCGATCGATGCTAATTGTGTCCTTGCAGTTGGTCAGTTCAAGTACAAAATGCTTGGCTGAGCGAGTACTTTGAAAGGCCATCATAGGGTGGTTGAAGGGTTCCGTACCGCGTCACGGCGGACAAAAACATGTTTGCAACACATCACAAGGAACATGAATGTTAGTTCGTTGTTGAGAAACGACTCGTGGCGGTCAGAGACATTGCATTGCGCGTTGTAGACGATGAACATAGGCAGCTGGGTCCAAAGTAGAAATATCGGAGGTTGTGTCACATGACGGGAGAGGAACTTCCTGAAATTGAGCGAGGATGATGATGTGCGCAGTTGCGTTTAGTTCTCACTGGCTTTTGTAATTCCGCCATTTTGCGGAAATCGATGAGGAAGATCGAATGATCCGTGCGCAGGGTGTTAAGTTCAACACGAGATAGGGCGTCCGCTGCGGGTTATCTCCACCTTTAACGTGTCTGATATCGCAGGTAAACTGTGAAACAAAAAACGAGGTGGCGAATTTGGCGAGGGAGTGACTCGGTGCCGAGAGCGTATGTGGCGGTTTGTGGTCCGTTAGCACATGAAAATGACGACCCTCGGTGAGTGACGAAAATGGCGGATGGCGAGGTATATGGCTAAAGTTCGATCAAATTTCTGTAACTGTGTCTCTGCTGGTTGAAGTCTCTTGCCAGACGAGTGGTTGGTGGTGCTGTTGTGGTTGCTGGTGGTGCTTTTTGTTGCTGTTGCTGCTGCTGATTTGAAGCTTGTGGTGCTGTTGTGGTTGGTGCTGATGCTGGGTGGTTTTGCCGTTGTTGTGGTGGTTGATGCTGCTGCTGCTGCTGAAAGATTGCTGTTGCTGCTGTTTGGGCATGTTGTTGCTGCTGGTCTGTGGTGGTTGGTGGTGGTGGAACTGGTTTCCCCTTGAGGCCATCATGGACCCCTGGCCATTTGGGGGTACTTCGGGTTGACGGGGGGCCCAAATCGTAGGATGTTGTGGCATCTTAACCCGTCTTCACCAATTTGTGGTTTTTTCAATGAAAAAACAAGTCACACCATTTTGTGTTCGAGAAAAACTTTATTCTGACGGAATCAAAAAAATTTACAAATGAATTTTTACAGGTAAAAAAGGGAGGCGTTTGGGTTTTTTGCTGTGTGTTTGAAAACAGAGTTTCTTTTTGAATAGGGAAGAAATTGTGGACGACTATCCCCCAAAAGTAATCTATAGACAAAAGTCTGAGAGCAAGCTTAAAATGGGTGATGACATGGGTGAAGGGGTCAAAGCAAAAAAGGGGACCTTGAAGTGGTTAAAAAAAGTTGGCTCAGGGTCAAATAGTACAACAAACACTGGGAAAACTGTATGGGAAAAATATACAATGGTTAAATTACAAATTTTCTATGTTTACATGGAAGAAAATCCATACCTCGCAATTATTTTTTCATTATAAAAAACCAAACCTAAACCCAATTAAAAAATTCAAAGATATTGAAGTCTCACAGTTTTCAAACGATGTTTTTTATCTTCCCTTTTTTCGTTTTCGGCCCCTACTGAACGTGGGTGAGAACCTTCCCCACTCTTTAAAACTCAATGGGAAACATTTAAATCCAAAAAATTTTTTTATTTATATACCTATAGTCATTTCCCCTTTTTTGGGTTTTTTTATCATATTTAATTTAATTTTTGCCGGCTGTAATCAAATAATTTATTATGATGACTTACCAATGTAGCTTGTGTCTTTGGGCGGGTTTTTCAAATTTCAATGACACAGCTCAGCTTCCGGGGGATCAGACACATCAAACAATATCCTTTCCCCGTTTTTATGTCACTCGTGCCCACATCGTTCAAGGCGGGCTTTGGAGCATAGAGCAAGGGCCCTTTCTCTATGCTGAGAAAAATTTTTATTCATGTGCGTCATTGTCGGTTCAAAAAGGGGGGGCAGTCATGTACTTTGTGTGACTTAAAAAACAATATTATATAAAACGCTCAGTTTCCTTTTAAAATTTTTTTTGTCTCGGGATGAAATTACAGAAATCAATTAAATAATAAAATTTGTCAAAATGTCCACCTATAACAGGACACCCCGGTATGTAAGATTTGGGAATTTTTTTTTAAATTATTTTTATACCGTTTGAGAGGGTTGTTTTCAAAAGGGTCTATTTTTTAGAAAGGGGGTAAAAACGCGTTAGGCCCCGTTACCCCTCGCTTGACCCCCACTTCAATCAAAATATCTTCCATATATTTTGGTTTTTATCCATTTCCCCCCCCATTTGGGGCTGGAACAACTTTCAACCCGATAATTAAATTTTTTTAAATTGTTTCATTTTCCCTTTATTATCTCTCCGTCCCCGGGGTGTAAAAATTCCCAACCACCTTTGGTTGAGGATTGGGGCTTTTTTTTTTTCATGTGTCAATAATTATCGGGCGTTGTTCCCCTCGGGGTGACAAAAAGCAATTTCCCGTTTGGCATAGGGATCAAACACAGTGCACGGGAAAAGCGATAACCAAAGGGTTGCGGTGAGAATCAACGGTGGCCCAAAAGTCCAACCATTCACAATCACGGAATTTCTATAAAACAATTCAAAATTTATTTTCCCCACTTTCAGACATCATTATAAGCTCTCAGCTTTATTTCTTTTGGCCCAAAAAGTTGAATTTGGAATTCGCGCTTTGTTTTTAATAACTTTTTCCCCCGGGGGATGAACTTTTCCCAAATTTGGGAGCCCCTTCCAGCCATTCTGGTTTCTTTGTATGGGAAATTTGGTCTGATTCCAAAAACCCCTGTACATGTTAACATGCATACCCCCAGAAAAAAATTACCACAAATAAATAAATAAAAAAAATAATAAATTAAAAAAAAAAAGCGCAAATTTTTGTTCGAAAACTAAAACAGTTTGTGTGCTTGGGTTTAATCAAATTTTCATTGATGATTCCAATCATATTTGCAAAAGGGGTTTATCTTTTATTAAACAATATCATTTATATTCAAAAGACCTATTTTTTTTAGAACATGATGAATTTAAACTTCCCGTTTGCAGTTGTAAAGGTCAGATCAGGTCATTTTTAGGTCATTTTAAAAACCATATGAACACAGGTGTCAAAAAGCATTTAAACGCATTCCAAAGCGTTTATTTGGCGTTTTAAAACTAAACACCATTTTTAAAGCAGTTTATAAATTATGACTTTAACCATTTTTTAAAACATAGATTGCCATTTTCATGAAATCTAAAATCAATGAATTTCGTTTAAAAATCTTGTAAACAACCTTTTAATGGTTCCAAAAAAATAATCAAAAAAAAAATTCAGTCTTATTGATTGAACGTTGAAAGAAAGTAGAAATTTTTAATTTTTTTGATGCTTTACTTGTTGATAAGAAAAAAAAATTGCATTTTTTTTAAAGTTTATAATTAAAAATAATAACAAAAAAACCCGACAGGGAAGATTTGACTTTCTTACTCAACCCCTTTTATTGCCCAAAGCCCCCCGTGTCAGGGGGGTTAAAAACCCTTTTTTTCCACAGTAATTAGGGCCCCAAGTCCTTCAGCACCAGTGTTTTTTACAATTTCATTGAAAGGGGCCCCCACACGGGGGAAAGACACTTTTAAACTTTCTCATTTTTTGTAAAAAATGGTAAAAAATTTCAAAGGGGGGAAACATTGTGCAAAAAAAAATAAATTTGATCAAAATTTAAATAAAGAAAAGTAATACAAATGGGGGATATTTCATTAAACTTTACAGGTATAAATTTTTTTCCCTGAAAAAAAATAACGGGTGGGTTTTGGGGTTTTTGGGGGGTTTTTCCGGTGCCAAATTTTTCATGAACTAAAACATCCCCCCACCTTAATGGGGTTTCGGTCCCTTTTCCCAACCGGGGGAAAAATAACTTTCCTTGTTTTTTCCTCCCCTTGAATTTTTTCAGTTTGTCACTTTTTTTGTTTCCCCTCCCAAAGAAAAACAGGCAAGGGGTTTTCCGGGTAACTTTTTTTAATAAATTTTTCTCAACACTTTTCCCCGGTCCAACCCAGGGTAAAATCCCAAAAAATATTGTTTGCCCTGAGGGAAAAAATTTTTTGAAAAAGATTCCATTTTTTTCCAAAATTTCTTTTTTGTTTTAAAAATTTTTTGGGATTTTAATTTTTTTGGAATTCCCCAATTCTTCATAAACACAAATGGGGTTTATTAAGAATTCTTTTGGACTTTGGCTAAATTTTTAAAATTTTCAGTTTTTTTTTCCACGTAACAGCCACCCCCCCAAAAAATGGGTATTTTTTTCTTTTATTTTTTTTTTCCCAAATTTGTGTTAAAAACAAAATTAACTAAATTTAAAAAAAACTCTAATATTTAAAAAAATTTTCCCCTTATTTTTGACCAGTCAGGGGGTTTTGGGGATGGTCACTTTTAAAGATCCATCTAAAATTTGGGGTTCCCCCCACAGTTTAACCCAATACCTTTTTGGCCTTGGGAAATTTTTAATCCCCCTTTTAATTTTTGGCATTTGGGCCAGGGAAAAATAGTTAACTTTTTAAAAAATTAAAAATTAGGGTTTTTTCCCAAATTTTTTTTAAAACCGGGAAAATTTGGGTTATTTAAGTAGCCAAAATTGCTGAAAATTTGGGACTTCTAAATGGTGCGTTTATGTTAAATTCGTAGGGGTTTGAGCCAACGTTGCCAAATTTTTTTTGGGGGGGAAAATTTACCAATTTAGTCTTTTTCCCCATCTTTATTTGCCTAAATTAAATACCGGGTTCAGGCTTTCAAAAGGGGGGGGAACCAGGACAGTCCCCACTTTTGTTGGGGATAAATCAATTCCTTGTCCCCCCATTTTGGGGAAAACAAAAAAAAAAAAGGAGGATAATTGGTTTTTCAATTTTGTTTTTTAATTGGGCGGGGCCAAAAATAGGAATTTCAAAAACTCTTTGAAAAAGGAAATTTTCCCCCAATTTCTTCAAATTTTAAAAGAGGGTTTGTACAACATTCTTTTAACTTGAGAAAAAAGAACATTTTAAAAACCAACACCAGGGGTTGAAAAAACAGTAATATAATCAATTTTCTGAATAAAAATAAATTTTAACCCTTTTAAAATTTAAACTTTTTTCCCTTTTTTTTGGACCCAGGGGGGGGGTTTTAACCTATTAGGGTTTTTTCAAATTTTATATAATCCAAATTTTTTCTTCAAAAAAATAATTATTAAAACCAAAATATTAAGAAATTTTAGCACCTTTAGGCCACCCTTAATTCAACAATTTCCCGGGAAGGGACCCTCCTTGCTCCGACCGTCACTATTTGGCCATGCCCCAAAAAACTTTCCATAAGCCTTTGTTGACCCAAAAAAAACTGACCGGGGGAAGAGTGGACACTGCCGGAACCGCAAAGGACCTTTTCTTTCATAAACACCTTCATTCCTGTCAATGGGGCCCCCCAAAAAAAAACCACTGCTTTTCAGGTGGTGAATTAGGTCCCGTGGTCGTCGGGCTCCCGTTTCCCGGCATTTAGACCCCACGGAAAGGGGCGTACAAAAAACTTTTTTAAAACCTTGGGATCAAAGGGTTAAAGGTTAAATTTTTTTGTGACCTCAATAAAATTTTTCCGGTAAAATTTTTTCTGGGAACAGGGGTCTCGACACAATTTTTCCGGCGATGGGTCTGTGGACAAAGGGCCGGAATAATCAAAAACCTGCTGACGGACATAATGGTCTGGACAAATGGCCCGGGGAAATTTTAGCTGGTCTTTTTTTGCTTTATGGCGCGGTGAAATAATTTGGCAAATTAAGATTTTTAAAGGGCATACAAATACATTTCCTTGGTACATAAAGTGATGTTTCAAAGTTTTGGGGGGATCCCCTGTTGGTGACGTTCGGTTACTACTTGTTGTCATTATGCACAAACATTAAAAGCACCCCTTCCTTTACGACACGGTTTACCCACTGCTTCAAAAAAGCAAATACGGGATTATTTTATTGTCCAAAATTTTTGTGAAATTCTGTTATTTTCTTGATGTTGCCCCTTTTTAAAACATTTTTTTGTTTTATTCATAAGTCATATCGGCCTATTAAAATTTCCTATAAGGCTCCCAGCCATAATTTTTTAGTAGGTATATCTTTTTGAACCCAGTTTCAACCGGAAAAAAGGGTCAAGGGTCATGGACTAGCCACCCAGTTTATTTCACCCTATAATTTCGGAAAACCTCACCCAAACAAAAAAAAAAACATTGAAAATTTTTTTTCCCCAAAAACTGTATTTTGGTTTTTTTAAATCAATCAGCTTTTTAAAACATTTTTTCCCCAATGTCTAGTATAGGGGTTTATGGGGACGAGGTTGTCAATCGTTCTTAAAGGGAAAACCACTCTCCCCCTCCCCCACCCCCCCCTCCCCCCCCCCCCCTCCCCCCCTCCCGCCCCCCTGAGGGAATTAATTTTGTTTCCCGGGATAATGTAACGGGAAAAGTTGTGTACCCCCGACGACGAGGGAAAAAATTTATTAACCCGGGGCGGTGATTGGGGTACCTTTTTTTTATGTTGCTGATGCCACGTGACTGGTTCTCGACCACAAAAAACCACAAACCCAAATGGTGATTTTTGACAACTTTTGGGAAATTTGAGTTTATTATTATCTCTCACAATGTGGCCTTCCAACCAATTTTGGGATATAACCGTTACAAAATAACCAAATTATTAAATTATCTACAAATAACGTAAAGATACCAATCACCCCAAGTCTTTTTTTGGAATTTCATACAGAGAAAACGTGAAAAAAATAGGAATTAAAAAAACAAATTGTGACCTCAACTCACCTCCATATTGTGGATGCAGTTTCATTAACCATTTGACGTTAACGAAAAATAGTAAAAATGCCTGGAAAATAAAGGAAATTTTGGCCCCAAGGGCCCCATGTTCGAATGAAAATTTTAATTTATTATGTTTTGTACTAAAATGAAGACCTCAGTGCTCAGACTTTAAGTTGGGTTTTTTGATACCATCCCCTTCCGAAAATCTGTGCCCCTTTTTCAAGAATACCAATAGTGTATGGGGCTTTAATTAACTTAAAAACAATAAAACTAATGATAGGTATTGTGTTCAGACTCAATATCATGGTACAATGCAAGAGACACCTGACATCTCGTCTCCTTTACTTGAAGCTAATTTTGACGATAATGTAATTATTATTTCGCTCAATTTATTTTCGTTGATGCTGCTTTTAGCGCCAAGCACATCAATACCTGACGCAAAGACACCCAAATAGCTCATTGCGTGCCAACCATTATCAGTCAATAATGTTCAAAAGTGTATTCCATCCGTGCATGTCACAAATTGAAACAGAACGACAACGTTAACAACTGAATACCCGAAACCAGTTTATTATTTTTTGTAACCAATGCTACGGAAGCGTATTTATTTTAAGACATGGCTGAAAAATTCCCGGATTACTATTTCGCCCGGGCGAATTACTATTTCGCCCGGGCGGATTACTATTCGCCCGGCGGATTACTAATCCCGCGAATCTCGCGGCGAATTACTATTTCGCCCGGGCGAAATAGGTTATGTTACTGTGACTCCTGTATTAGTAATTGGATTAGTAATTCGCCCGGGCGGATTAGTAATTCGCCCGGCGAAAGAATCCGCCCGGGCGAAATAGTAATTCGCCCGGGCGGAATAGTATCTGGGAAAAAAATTTGCGATGTCCAAATACGCTTCCGTACAATGCTGTGGTAAAGATGGTTGTAACATACTTTTCCTGTTTTATTATTTTTCTGCATGATGGTTACTGGTTATCCGCATCACAGTTGGGTGGAGAATCTGGCAGTATTTTACAGACAAACTCCATATTCGTAATAGAGGACTGTGCGGGCAGGTAACTAATTAATAAGTCCTCGAGCCTTGTGAGACACAAATATATATAATGATGGTATGTGCAGCCTCGATGTGGCTTACTGGTATACTTCAATGACCAGCATCTTTTTGTTCTTCGTTTATCATCAGATGGAGGAAAGAATTATGTTTTGGGTTGGGAAGGATCTCATGAGACGAATGGCTTCAAACTAAGCGTTGCCGTGTCTACGCAAACAATAAATAGGCATTTGATCATTATTAGCTCATAATCGATGTTTTAAAGATTGCCTAAGGCATTTTAATGAAGGAAGGTACGGCCGCAGCAACTCAGTAGTATTGTTGGTTAATATTGGTGCGTTCTAACTGCATCATTGCACAACGACAAGCGAATTTCAATTCATAATTGCAAATGGGTTTTCTTTCGTGTTTAGAACACCATATGGACAAGGGTGCAATGCATTGTTTTAAACATTGGGCCATGGGTGGATGAAACCAGGTGAGAGCCCGTAAGCCTTTGGGATTTAAGTTTTGACGTGTATTGTCATGGGTCTCATTCTCTCTATACCCCACCCCGCCCACGCCCGCCCAATCGTAACAGGACATCGCAAGCATACTGTGTGCGAAAGTACTGCCATTAAAAGCTTCTAAAATTTTTTTTGTCGCGTTTATTCTCGGGAATAAGAGCTGTCTTCAAAGTCGCGTTTACTCTTGAGAATATCACTGCGAAATTACGTTGCAAGCCCACGCCACTCTTGACTTCAGTCAAAATATCCTCCATTAATTTGTATTGGCTCAAATGAGTTTTCTACAAGGCGGTCTTTGTGTACTCTTCCATTGTAAGCAACACTTATTATTGCATGTCATCGACCTTGTTATTAAAGGTTTTAATTAAGTTTTATTTTTGAATCTATTATTTGTGCGATCCGCAATAACGAGCTGGACCAAGCACAATGAATAGTCTTGACCAAAACAGCCTTGAATTGTAGATAATAATGGCATGATTAAACAATATGCATATAGGGCATATTGTATGATGCATGCTGGATATAATTTGCACTGTAAAGCCAAACAAAACATTCTCCGGTTTCTGGTCATCGGTCAGCTTCAAAATCGGTGTGGTGACGCGTTTTTTTTTTTTTTTTTTTTTGGGGGTGGTAATCTTTTTGCCAACAGAGAAAATACGTGATACATGTATGCAGTTACGGAACCAGATCATATTTCCATACACAAGTATTGTGGCTAAGAGGCTGCACAAATCGGGCAAACGTTCCTACCCCTATGTCAAAAACAAGTCGTTCAAAACACTGCGCGGCAGAATTCCAATCGAGCCAGCAATTTTGGCTGCAATTGGGCATTTTTTCATTGCAAAAAAAAATTGAAAAAAATAATAAAAAACAGAAAAATGCCGATGCGCGGGTCTGAGGCGACGTGCGCGGACACCATGAAACCGGAGACTTTCTTTGGATTTATGTAGACTGCAAATAATTATTGGCCTAGCCCAAAATAATGGACTCCGTCTCTGTATACACTGAAATGGATATGACACTGTAGTACACGTAGGTGAAAGTCCAACCGCCAGTATTTGCCATATTCGGTGCGCATCAGTACGTTATTGACACTTTCCGTAACAAGTATTCAGATAAGCAAATATATGTTAAAATTACTTCCATTACGCCTCAACTCCCATTTTCTCAGTGCAGTAGAACTTCATAAAAATCCACGTCACTTTAATGAATAGAAATTCTGTCAGGTATTTTACAAACGAACTCCCTTTCTACAGAACAGTCCTTGTCGTTCCATAAGTTATCTCTAAATATCTCAACGCAATCTTCTCTGCCACCGCTGTTATTAGGCTCCTCTGGGGACCAGTTAGTGAAATCACCGGACGGGGTCCCGTCAGTCCAGGCAAAAATCCATGGTCAAGGCGATAACCAAACCAGGTTAGTTGACTTTCACCGTAGGTTGATGTGATGAGCAGAATAATGAGTCATGTTCCTCTTGGTTCATAATCGATGCCAGATGAGACGGTCTGCCAAGGCGTGACAAACCCTGACAGTACTGTTCGGCTTCATCAAGGTCTTGGGTTCAGTCCCGACGAGGTAACAGTGGTTCCCAAAACTTGTCCATGGTTTGAGGCAAGGCATACAGGCTGATATAGTCAAGAAATGTGATTGAATAGAAACATGAGAAGACCGAAAGCGATTACTTTCTTCACTGTTGAGGCCCCCATGTTTGACAGGTAGGGATGTAGGCTAACACAAGAAGAGTAAATGTGGTCAGTCACGATGTACAAGACGTCTTTCAAGAGAAAGTGATGTTATAAGAGTTCAAAGATCACACTGGGAGTCGCCTCCAACACGATGGATGATCTGTAATTGTTCAAAATGGTATTTCTCGTCAATACTGTCTTGTTGTGGTATGGCGACAGTTTGCCCACATACCGTCCGACTCACCCCGGTGGCGGTTTTAATTATGAAATTAATGTCGAACAGTCCTTTTTAAAGCGATTCAGATCTGAGCCAGTATTACAGCATTTGACACAATGACAGGCAGCAGTGATCACTCATCTATCAATATTCATAACACGAGGAATGTATGGCCTAATATTGTACCGTCACAATATAAAAGGTAACATGTAGTCTTATTTAAGGCCTTCAGAAGTGGCCGCCTGCAAGACAGTTAGTAAATGTGACGTCATTTCAACATAGTCAAGCTAAAGCCATCTTCTTCACATAGAGTGGTTGATCGTGATTCATGGATCGTGATTCGTGATCGTGATTCATGTTGGACAAAAGATTGAAATGTTTACTCCATTAAATGGTCTCTATTTCTAGAAAGAATAGCATTGAAATCGTGAAAAACGTGAAATAAAGGTTCTCTGTTTATGTGAATTGTTCTTTATGGACCCCACAACTTGAATTTTAGTTGACAAACGAGTGCGCGTGCCATCTGGTTTGAGAGTAGTATGTTCTCGATCGTCTATCACCTCTGACACTGGTCGAATCCAGGGGGACGAGCATTTGAGTTTTCGGTCCATCCCTTCCATCTCTGAAACTTTATCTCTTCACATATTGACCCAGGCTTGTGTAGTTGCGGCTTTGGGTGGCGACATGATGTCAATAACAGTATTATTATTTAACACAATGTTGCTCCTACACATACGTATAAATACTGAATAATGACGAAGTTCTGAGTGCATCGATCAATAGTGAAATAATTGCAAATGGTTTTTCCCCTTAATATTTCATGAAGCCACATGTCATTGAAAGGCACTAAAGCTGGCCCATGAATTATATAAATTATATAAATTATACACATTACGTGACTCATCGCGATTGATACGATTAAGTCCTAAGCAGAAAATTATTGTGCTAAGCAAAATTTACCGAGAACCAGCCACAACCAATATGCATAATATGGCAATTTGGTTGGTAACCTATTTCTAAGCATAACTTTTTGTGCTCGGCAAATTTTGCGCTTCTATGAATTGGCCTCTGGTCACCAGCGTATACGCATAAGCTACGCGACAAATAGTTTTCTATGAAGACTTTTGTCGCTCGACGAAATAACCACAAGAAATACGTCGTACCATGGAGGTGTTATCGATGTCCACATTTCATAAGTGAAATACTAATTTTTTGGAAAAAATCACTTTAAATCGAAAAGGGCGCTCAAATTAGCTTTCCCATTGGTTTTTATGTTTTCTTGTTCCATTCTCTTCGATGCAGTTCCCGCCTGTATAAGTTAGGTGCCATTTGCTTAAATCATGAAGGTTGTTCCTTAGTCATCCATGTTTCAATGATGATGTTTTGTTTTCTGGACTTTGGTTTCAGCTATATTCATTTACAGACCGTGACAGGTTTATCAGCCCAATTATTCAGAACTGCTTGATTTGGATAGGCTATCAAAGCCGTTCATTACGAAATGGAATAGCGCCCTCTGGTGAACTTGAAGAAAAACAAAATGGCAGCCACCATGGAAGACGAAACGTCAACAACAGATTTAGCTTCAGACAACATAAGATGTGATTCGGGCAGTCGACTGTTGTGAGTAATACATTAAACGAAACTTTCGATCCTGATACTCTTTAGAAAAGTAAGTGTGTCGGATAAAAGCCAAAATATCGAACTATCTGACAATCAACTTCAAGAAAGTGCTGTTTCTTCGTCATGTTTTCATCGTTCTACCATTCGGCCAATAGGCCACCGAAAATTAATCGCGATTCACCTAAAAGTTAAAACTTTAATCCCACAACAACAACTGATGAAAGCATAAAGTGTTCAAACGAAAATAACAGAGACAGTACTAAAAGCACAACAGTGAGTATGTTTAAAACCAATGGAGAAAGGATTTAAACTTCGCGAATTCATCTCCACTTTCATCAAAGTCCGGTGTTATAACTAAATCAGACAATGATGAATTAGAAACCAAACAAAAAATAGTGAATCCATGGAGGAACTGCTGAGTTACAGTATGGTGGTGAGCAGTTTGAATTCTCAAAGCCGAAGCTAGCACAAAGGCCACAGCAAAGAAAGAGTCACATTCAAGGGATAGTTCCCAATCACTGCAGTCAAGTTCATTGTTCCGAAAGTGCGGAGGAAACAAACAACATTCCTGCAGAAAGCTTGTAAAAGCTCCACCCTGCCATATAAAGAGCCAGTCTGGAGTGGAAGCCCAAGTGAGGAGTATTACCTTGAGGTGCTGAAAGGTGGCAGCATCATTTCAAAGATAGATCTGACTGACAAGGCTTTCCATGTCTTTGGACGCCTAGAGACATGTGACATTCCCCTGAGCATCCGTCTCTGTCACGCTATCACCTTGTGCTGCAATATCGGCTGATGGGGACAGCGAGCACCCATCCCGGTTCTACCTGTATGACCTGGTAGCACTCATGGTTCCTGGTTCAACAAGCAACAGATGGGGAAGGTGTACTACAGGATCAGGGTTGGGAGTAGTTCAAGCTTGGTGGGGCTCAAAGGGTGTACCTCCTGCAGGTGGAAGAGGTTCCTGCCTCGCTCGGGTGAACTTCTCACTTTTTCTAAGTTAGGACTGCTGTTAACTTATACCAACTGTAAATAAGTTAACTAACTAACTAATAAAGAATTAATGTATTAGGACTTTATCGACGCATTATCCACCAATTTAAGTTGGTGCTCAAGTGCGAAAACTATAAATTAAATTCCACCTTTTACTTTTATAAAGGCTCAGTAAGGCCCCCATACGTATTATGAAACCATTTTCAGTTCCCTGGGGAGGAAATACAGCTCAATTGCTAACCATTAAACGGAGACGTTTTAGTTTAATCAACCATACATACAACGATCAAAAGTGTAAAATTTAACCTGGTTGGAGAGAAGCCCAATTGTTGTATCGTGTTTAGAGTTCATCTTAGTTTCACTAAGACACCAAAGTGTCCTCTTAACCCAAAATTCGTGCTAAAACAGAACTTGAGTCTGGACAAGTAAACCGGGCAAACCCAAGACACTCAAAATGCAAATAGCCTTATCATCTGTACCTCAAACTAAATAAGTACATCCTGGATTTTCCATGTATAGGCCCAAAAAACTCGGTGTCTGGTCTCCGCGCGACTGGGCCAAATTCAGCCTGGGACGGATTTTAAAAAAAAATTTTTGTTGTTGATGAAAAAAGTCCATCCCAAAAATTGTGGATAAATTTAATTTCCCCTCCCTTTTCTTAAATGACTTTAAAAGGGTATAACTTTGTTTTTGTAGGCCTCTCTTACCCATTTCTTTGTATTATGAAAATTTTTCCCCAATAATGTATCACGATTTCTTTTGGGAAAAAAAGAGGGCCCAAAAAAAAAGGGTACTGCAACTTTTTAAGAACCCGGGGAAAAAACCCGGAGCCCTTTTTGTTTTAGTTTAATCAAATTAAATACAACAGGATGCAACAGTTGAAAAATTCTGAGGGACGTTGTTGTTTCAGAGCAGCCAGTACGATGACTCAATTGTTGTATCTTTTTGCATTTAGCATTTTAAACCTCCTTGGGTTTTAAACACTAAAAGACACTCAAATTTGTATGTCTCTTTAACCCATTGACTTTGGTGCACTAAATACAAACCCTGTGGCTGTGACAGGGGGTAAACCATGGTAAAACCCCAAAGACACTAAAAATTTTGTAAACCCCCAACCCATTGATTTGTGCAGCACCGGGGGGTCAAACAAAAAGACATACAATGGGGTTTGACCTTTGGAACCCAAAAATACTAAGGGAGTGTCTGGGGGTGCCGGCTGACTGGGCCAAATTTCACCCTAAAGGAGGGGTTAAAATGTAAAAAAGAAGGAAAAGAAAGTTACTTTTTTTGAAAAAAAAAACAGAAAAAACAAAGAAAAAAATAAAACATAAAAATAAAAGATGTAAATAAAGGAAAAAGACAATGATGATAAAAAGCACAAATAACCCCTTTTTTGTTGTTGGGAGGCAGCACTGTGCGAAAAAAACCCCGTCCAATTATGAACCTTTACTGGTTTTGGGGAACAAAATCCCATGGGCTTTTCCCAGAGGCCCCGATTTGGGGCCACTGTTTTTGGGTTTCAGCAGGGGTGATAAAAAATTACCAAGCATGGTTTGGGGGTTTAATGTAAGGTATTGGATTGGTAATTCAAAAGTAACCAAATGGTCAAATTGAATGTAAAATTTACTTTGTGAAAGCAATAATGGTGTTAATCTTCCTAACAAAATATTTGTCTGAGATTGTAAGAAAATGATTTCAGAATACTCTTCCTAAATTAGAATGAGTACATTCAGTAAAATCTGAATGCATTTCCTTTTTTCCCTGTGAATGACAAATGTAGTAATGAAACTTGCACAGAATAATCATTAGAACAGTTTTTGCCAACATGAGCAATGCTGTAACCTTAACATTTAACACGAACAATGAAAAAATATATCCCCTGTTATATAGTGGTATCAACTTATTGGTAAACACAGTGAATTTCCTTCCTGGAATAATTGACAAAATCAATTAGAAAATGACATATATGATTCTGTCCATCCCGGGGGCCTTCAGAAGACCAAGAGGCAGAATCTGAACTGAGGTGAAGGGAAATTTAAGGAGTTGAGACAACAACAGCTGGTTGAGCAAGAGGAACGAAAGAAAGAAAGAAGGAAAAGAGGCAGATCGGATGCAGGATGAGGAGAAGAATGCAGGCATCAGCTGGGGGAAAGGGTGGGTGTGGGCATGGGTGTGGAGAATGGGGTGGTCAGTTTGCATAGCAGCAGTAAGGCCATGAGGATTAAAAAAATCTCTGGAGAAGTGGCCATCATGATATCAGATATGCTGAGAAAACATTCGTCAAAAAATAAAAATAAGTTAATGGTGAAAGCATTTATTTGACCTTTAACCCGTTCGCTTCGATGCCGTGTATCACGCAATTTTTTTTTTACAGCAGATCGGAAGCGTCTAAAAACCCCATTCCGATTTTTTGTGTCACCCGGAGATTGTCAACACGCCACACGTGGCGTGCCGTCGGGGGGCGACGGGTATACCGCAATCGTTCGGAGTCCATGGGGTCATGGTTGTGGCCCCGGACAAAATCACTCAAATACTGAACGAGTTCACTCTTTTTTGATTTTGCCTAATCCCCTTTATCCAAGACCTGTTCCTTTGACGTACAGCCAAGCATTTGTAAAGCGGATTTATATCCTTTGTTTCAGGCATTTGATCTCTTCCAGGTATGCCGCTTTTCGACCGGGCGCTGGAGGCCGTTGCCGAACTTGCAAGGGGGTTAAGGTGCTGAACAAACACAACCGTAATTAAAAAACTAGCCATTTAATTTCAAATGTCAATGAGTAAAGGTGTTTATTTGTTGCCCGAACTAGTTTCATTGACAAAAAAATTATTAATGGCTAAAATTTTTCAGATTTTTCACTAAAAATAAACCCAACGGGGAAAAATAAATATTCAACCCAACTGGTTAATAACAGGAATGGAATTTTTTACATTTTTCCGAATTCTGGATTATTTTCATTATTTTTCTTACAGTTTCTTGTATGGTTACATTTAATTTCTGGCAAGGTATTTAACCAACCAAATTTCCATGGTCTTTCTCAAAGGTTGGGGAATAGTTGGGTTCATATAAGGGTGATTCCGCTCAACACACTTTTTTCATCATTGTCACCGTTTGTGAAACTTGGTACCCCAGCAATATTTTATCCCCTTTGGGCAAAAGGAGTTAATAATTGACCAGTTTTGGTGACCCCCGGGCAACTGTTACAGGTGTACACTTCACCCTTGGTCCCCTCCCCGATCCACCATCACAATTAATTTGGATCCATCTTGTTTTCCTTCAGAGGAGGATGCAGAGGGAAACAGATGGGATGGGGGAAATCCATTTGCCATCATGACACACGATGAGAAAGAAGCTACATGTAGCTACATCAGGATCCCAAGAAAGCACTCAAGGATACTTTGAGAGAGAAGGAAACACGAATCACTCTGTGCATGACCCATTGGGTTTTTTATACAAATATATTAATTTTATAAAGAATGAGGTTTAAGACATTTAAACAATAGTGTATATTAAAAGTTGTGTGCCCAAATTTTTTCAGAGATCATTGGCAATAGCTGTACAAAGTTTTTCATTTTCATTATCAAATGAGCATATTGAGTTGAAACCAGGCATGAAAATTCTTCCTACTTTTGTAGGAAATCCACCTTTGCTTTGAAAATCCTACCATGAAACTGGTTTCTGACTAATTCGACCATGGAAACTTTCCTTGTGTATCTTTTTATTGTAAATACTGAGATAAAAAACAGTTTCCTTGCTATAGATGGAGTGTCGTGGCGGCGGCCCTAGCTTCCCGGACTCAAGTTCCTTTAGCAGCAGAATGTGGGTTCGAATCCCCGTGACACTTGTGTCCTTGACAAGACACTTAACCAATTGCTTCTCTCCACCCAGGGGTTAAATGGGTACCTGTGAGGGCAGTTGGTTGATTAGCCTATATCGTGTAATGGCAGCAATTGGCTGTATACCCCAGGGAGCTGAGATGGTTTCAGGAATGATTTATGAGCCTTATGAGCAGGGTAATAGTATAATGCGCCTGAGCACCACTCAGTTGGGGATCGTCGCTATATAAGTCCCACAATTATTATTATTATTATTATTATTATTATATAATGCTATAGAGGTAAACCGCTATAAAGGGTAGTATATCTAATGATAATGGAAACATTTTTCCCACCTTTTTTATTTTCTCACAATGTCATCCCTGGTTGAAACTCCTATTGGATTCAACATGTGTATAAACATAATATGGGCATGCAATACATCATTGTGACATTTACAAATGAACATTTATTAACTTTCTTTGAAGTCACAAACTGAAGCGCCTGTTTAAAAACCCGAAGAAGGTCACTCATTGGTTCATGCAAACAACCTGCACATACAGCTCAAAGGCGCAGCACACATAAGCACACTATGCACATGAACCAATGAGGCCCCCTAGAGTTTGTGACATCATGAATTTGGTCTATAGATGATTAGTTTGCCAAAAGATTAATTTGATCATTTTTTTGTTTTTTTTTCCTTCATAACAGGTTATGATCTGGAATACAATTGGAAGAAAAGGAAAGTGGCTTCAATAAGCAGTTTGTCTGCAAAATAGAGAAGTTATAACCCTTCTGTGACTGCAGGCAAAAATTACAATGTACCTCAAAAATCGATGAATCATTTTTTAACTGGTTAGTGGTTGCAACAAAAATTTAAAAACTTAAAAAGTGGCAGTTGGATAATTCTTTCCAGCATCAATCTATACCCATTAATTACATGAGTTTCCGGGGGGGCCCTTTTGGGAATAATGAAATTGAGAAAAAAGACAATAAAATGGTTTTTAAAAAATTTAAAGCCACATAAAATCCGGAACATTTAAATAGTGAAAAAAATTAAAGACATTTGGAAAAGGGCAAGAAATGAATTTGAAAACCAGAAAAAATAATAAAAAATGAGACACGGACACTTTTTCAAGATGGTACGTTTTCAAAAAAAAAATTAAAAATTAATTTCACAAGAAAAAAAGGTACAAAGAACATTTGTAAAAAAATTTATTAAAATTTTGGGTGCACCTTTTATCCAAAGGTTACCCTTGATGATACCAGCGAGGCCCATCTTTGCTGAGGCAGCCGCTCTGGCAAGAAGAAGGGCGGTTCTTGCATGCGATTTGGAGGGGTGCGGATCCTTTATGCTCATGGTGTACTCCCGACAATCAACTCATGTAACAAGAACCTTTATTTAATTGACTTCAAAATAAAAATAGACAGATCCAGACCTGCCCCCCGTGGGGGGGTTTGAATATTTTTTTTGATGTTATGTTGCATCTGCAAAAATAGAATATTGATTTGATACCAGTAGTTCATTGCAGTAAGTCAAATGCAGGGCTTAGCTGGTTAATTGGCTGTTATTGCAACTTATATGGTTCTATTGCCTGAAGTCCATATTGCCATTAGGAATAATGACCATTTACTGATGAACTGACCAGGTAGCTTTAGACCTATGGATCATGAACCCCCCCGGACTGAAAGGGGTCAAAATCAGTAAAAATGTTGATATACATGTACATCAAGGTATATCTCGCACAAGGTATATCTAGTTGAACACTGTCAAATCTTATGTGTAGAAAGTACATTTACAGGTCAAAAAGGGAGTCAACCATTTTGACTGGAAAAGTATTGTCTGGTATTTTCAGGGTGGTAAAAATGACAGTCAAAAAACAGTCAAAAATGCCCCTGTGTACTTTAGTTAATAATCAAAACAGACAGTTGACTGTTAAGGCACATTAGAGGCCCTCTTGTCATAAACCATGACTAATTAATTTTAATGACCATGAAGAAGCCACAATACAACGAACCCCCAGATTATCAAATTATTATCTACAAACTAATACTTGAAAAACGATCAATCATTTTGAGAAATGATTTCATAAGAAGTGCTTTCATCTTAAAAAATAAGGAAATATCATGTCACATTTACAAAAAGTTCCCATACGGTATTTTTTGGGAAAAACATCTTGAAATACATGTAACAGTTTTTTATTGTTTTCTGACAAACATGATCCCCCATCGTAACAGGTTAGTTGTATGAAATGTATTTTGGAAAAACAGAGTGTTCATATTATAAATATCGATGTGTCCTTTTCCCTTTTAATAAAGACTTGCATGAAGAAAGTTACAATGAAGTATTAGGTTTGGGGTGGGACACCATATGAAAGTCATCTCTTGAAATATGGGTGCGTTGATAAAGAACCTTTGGTTTAACTCAGCGTTGAAAATGCTCTGATCATCTTCAGAAAAGCATTTCATTGACAATCGTGTTGTTGTTCAAAGGATAACTGATGAAAAAAGTTTCCCAAATCTGTCTCCGATATTCACAGAGAGCCGTAAGGGGAAAGCAAGAACGGGAAGGAGGAGGATTACTATGACAGCGATGATGATACCTTCTTGGATCGAACAGGGCCGGGGGAAACGAATTTGCGCATGAAGAAAGCCGCATGATCAAGGAGGAAGCTCAGGCGATGACTGCTATCGCATAGATTCTAATAATAGTTGTATTTGTTTTAATTCCTTGGTAACACACACTAGAATAGGCATACCCATACATTGATCATTCTGTCTGGTTTAGAAAATTATGATTATAGTAAGTTAAAATAAGTGAAGTCGTCTGGCTCATCAGGCTTGTTTATTTCGATTTCATTGGCAAGAAACAACTGAGAATATTCTATTCCCCTGGTTGGTATCCCGGTCTATCACAGGTTCCACAGCTATTGCTGGTATCTATTTATACCATGGGTTGAGAGAAGCAATTACGGTAAAGTGTCTTGTCAGACCCCCAGCACCATGGTCACGGCCAGGTTGAACCCATTCTGACGACTGGGCCATCAGATGAACTAAACTGCTCCCCCGGTATGATTATCTTACCGCATTGGAGGCTTTGTTTGTTTGAGGTGACATTTTTATAGCAAGTATTCAGGTCCATATTCTCATGTGAGTTGGATCATCAAGGTCCACTGAGGTAATCTCTGTAGAACAGTGTTCCCTTAGGAGTATTCTTGTGTTCAGATGTATCACAGCATGATCCCATTGGAAGGAATATTCCTTTTCCTAACTAAGTTGCTTAGCCCAACAGTAGTGTACAAAATATCAGATAAGGATGTTGTTAAAAGATGGTGGTTTTTTTTTTTTGGGGGAGGAGGGGGCAATTTAACATAAAGGTTCCCGATTTTGATTTCTTCATATCAGTATGACTTGTCCATTATGAGGAAATTTCATTTTTTCAAATGATCATTGAAAGAACTGAACTTAAACATCTGACAGGGAATGATTTCATTTAAAGATTTGCTAATTTTTAATGAAAATCTAATTTAGATTTTCAAATTTTAAATTTTGTTTTTGCAAAGCTATCGATACAAGCAAAATGGTTCACCTAATGTGTCTAATGATTCTGCTGTTTTTTCAGAAACCAACTGAGTGCCCAACAGGAAGAAATCAAGAGAATTGAGATCAAATGCCACATCAAGCAAGAGTGAGTTTGAACTTAATCTTTTATACGCTTGTAGATTAATACCCAATCTATGAAGAATTCACATTCCCCCAAAATAGCCGGTTAACAACATAAATACCTGAACAGGACTGTCACTTCAAATGCAGGGATGTTAATTTTCCTAGTATTCCGAATTATAAAATATTTCTTTTAAACTTGTTTTGTTTTTTACATTTACTTCCCCACAATGTTATTACCACTTAATTCCATGGTTTTTCCCAAGTTTGGAGAACATTGGATCGCCAATTGGGCCTCAAACTCAATTAAGATGCACAAAACAGCATGTGATATATAGAATTGTTTTGTAATGCATTTTAATACATCCCTGCAAATGCAAACAAAAACACACATAGTATGGAGAAATATCTACTCATCAAAGCTGCCTTCCACCAATCCATAGGATGACGATTACATGACACAAAAAACCAAGATAACTCATGTGTATTTAAAATCATGGTATTCATTCATTTTTAGGAAAAATTTTTATAGCAAGTATTCAGGGCCATATTCTCATGGTATTCATTCCTTAACAATCAATCGAGAGAATCCATATTTTTTTTTCAGGCAGTGCCTGTCATAGAAGACGACTCCTTGATGCCTTCATGGACATAAAAAGTGGAAAATGGTAGACAAAACATGGAGGGGTAAACTCAAGCTTCAACTGATCGAACTTAAGAAGGATCCTAGACTCATCCGGCTGGTGAACATTGCCAAAACCAGCCACCATGCCCCATTCAAAAGTAATCGTACTTGTTTTCTGATTGATCTATTTTGGTTATTTGTATTTATTTAGTGTCAGTTACATCATGAGAGAAAAAATTCATATAAAATAGCTAAATGAAATTTGGTATTTATGAAGTAAAGAATATAATTCATTAACCATTTAAGACCCAATAAACACATTTATTTGTTAGTTTTTCTGTTCCAGTTTAGGACTAAAGTTATCTTCCGGAGACTAAGATTTTTGATTTTAAACATTTGAAATGAGCATTTTGTTAGGCTATAGGTTGTTACCACCTACATCTATCAATTTTTCAGGTGTATTTTATTGGTATTTTATATACCAAGCATTCCATGCCTGAAATGAGGTGAAAGATATTTATTTTCATTTTTGTCGATAGGCCATCAACGCAGACAAGTTTTGCCACACTCAGTAAGAAGCTTCCCATGTTTGGATCCATGAAAGGTCGGATTGGTTTGAAGAACAAGATGAAGACTTCCGTGAGTTACAAGTGTGGATTATAAGTAATTTGGACAAAACTTGATGTTTTTAAGAAAGGTTCAATTATTGCCCTAAATTAAGTACTGTCCACTATGGAATGAAAACTGCCTCTATTGACTAGTGTTGGGATAAAAAAGTTAAACTTAAAAATAAATGTTTCCCATTTTCTCTCAAGCGTATGGATGATTTAGCTGAAACTATCACTGGTTGGCTGTTTATTGTATATCTTGATTCCAAGAAAGTAAGGATACTTTATGAGTTTTCAATTTCCAATACTATATCATTAAAATAATAAATAGGTATTTGGGTTAAGTGAGATGAAAAAAACATTATCTGAATCATATATTTTTTGACAAGCCTCCCCCCATTTGTTTGTATCAATTTTACAGATACCATCTGCCAAGCAGTTCCCCCATCTTCCCAAGGGTAGCCCCATCTACCGGCAAGATGATCGATGTGAAGTAGAAGATGAACAAGAGGAGGATGAACATGAAGCAGTAGCTCTCCTCCAGCTACATGGCTCAGCTCAACACCTGAGAAGTGCATGAAACCAGCTGATGGGGCGATAGAGTGGCATCTGCTGAGCCTACCAGTAGCACTGCTTCTAAAGACAAGGTGATGAGTCCACATACAACCACTGAAAAGAAACATCACCGATGTATACAGAATATCCAAAAGCAAGGTCCCTGATGGAAATATGCCCATCCAACCTGTCATTCAAACAGCACTGATCAACCAATAGGTCAGCCTTTCCATGACAACTGTAACTATGTTGGTCATTGGTTTTGCATGACTGAGTTTTCCACATTGCTAAGGGTGGGCGGGATTGTGGCTGTAACTGGCCAGTGATAGGCTGAAAGCTCGTTGTAATATGAAATGTCTGATAAACGTTTTGGTATTGTTAGTGCATTGATAAATAAGTCATATGGTTAGAAACAAACCTATGACATTTTTCTCAAATGGTCCACACATTTCTGAAAAAAAGTGTACAAGGTAATTCAAGTCTCACTGGTTAATGTAAAATCAGATTTGTATTCAGTAAACATTTATATGCTGCCCATAGGTCAAGTGATTAGCGATCATGGCATGACTGTCATTTCTATGCGGATGATACTATGTTGTATGTCTCAGCGTCACCACTCAGACATGCAGCGTAAAGCTTATGATTGAAATGCTGCACTGACATTTTTGGGGGTGTCTTAACTATATGAAACTTTTCCG
>CM055824.1:2549973-2577893 GCA_029582265.1 Zoroaster sp. YZ-2022
GGAAAAGTCTTCTACCTTAAACGGCCTCCATGGACACTTTACCCCTGTAAAATACATGGTCAACTTGCATGCGGTTTCACAGCAAACAATACAGCACTGTACACTGTTTACGAAAGAAACATTTCTAAGTGTTGGGAATAAACTTTTCAAGCTTTTTATGGAGGCAGATAAAATTGATATCTCAAATTAAAGCTTAGGTTCTCCCTCTCGGAAAAATGTTGCAAAATCTTTGAATTTGGATAATGTCTTCATACCTTTAAACGGCCTCATGGACACTTACCCCCTGTAAAATACGGTCAACTTGCATGCGGTTTCACAGCAAACAATACAGTCTGCACACTGTTACGAAAGAAACATTTAAGGGTTGGGAATAACTTTTCAAGTTTTACGGGAGGCAGATAAAATTGATATCTAAATTAAAGCTTAGGTTCTCCCTCTCGAAAAACACAAAATCTTTGAATTTGGATAATGTTCATACCTTAAACGGCCTCATGGACACTTACCCCCTGTAAAATACGGTCCAACTTGCACGGTTTAGCAAACAATACAGCACTGTACACTGTTACGAAAGAAACATTTCTAAGGTTAGAATAACTTTCAAGTTTTTACGGGAGGCAGATAAAATTGATATCTAAATTAAAGCTTAGGTTCTCCCCTCTCGGAAAAACACAAAATCTTTGAATTTGGATAATGTCTTCATACCTTAAACGGCCTCCATGGACACTTACCCCTGTAAAATACGGTCAACTTTGCATGCGGTTTCACAGCAAAACAATACAGCACTGTACACTGTTACGAAAGAAACATTTCTAAGGTTGGAATAACTTTTCAAGTTTTACGGGAGGCAGATAAATTGATATCTAAATTAAAGCTTAGGTTCTCCCTCTCGGAAAACACAAAATCTTTGAATTTGGATAATGTCTTCATACCTTAAACGGCCTCCATGGACACTTACCCCCCTGTAAAATACGGTCAACTTGTATGCGGTTTCACAGCAAACAATACAGCACTGTACACTGTTACGAAAGAAACATTTCTAAGTTTGGAATAACTTTTCAAGTTTTTTACGGGAGGCAGATAAAATTGATATCTAAATTAAAGCTTAGGTTCCTCCTCTCGGAAAACACAAAATCTTTGAATTTGGGATAATGTCTTCATACCTTAAACGGCCTCCATGGACACTTACCCCCCTGTAAAATACGGTCAACTTGCATGCGGTTTCACAGCAAACAATACAGCACTGTACACTGTTACGAAAGAAACATTTCTAAGGTTGGGAATAACTTTTCAAGTTTTTACGGGAGGCAGATAAAATTGATATCTAAATTAAAGCTTAGGTTCTCCCCTCTCGGAAAAACACAAAATCTTTGAATTTGGATAATGTCTTCATACCTTAAACGGCCTCCATGGACACTTACCCCCTGTAAAATACGGTCAACTTGCATGCGGTTTCACAGCAAACAATACAGCACTGTACACTGTTACGAAAGAAACATTTCTAAGGTTGGAAATAACTTTTCAAGTTTTTTGGGAGGCAGATAAAATTGATATCTAAATTAAAGCTTAGGTTCTCCCCTCTCGGAAAAACACAAAATCTTTGAATTTGGATAATGTCTTCATACCTTAAACTGCCTCCATGGACACTTACCCCCCTGTAAAATACGGTCAACTTGCATGCGGTTTCACAGCAAACAATACAGCACTGTACACTGTTACGAAAGAAACATTTCTAAGGTTGGGAATAACTTTTCAAGTTTTTACGGGAGGCAGATAAAATTGATATCTAAATTAAAGCTTAGGTTCTCCCATTCTCGGAAAAACACAAAATCTTTGAATTTGGATAATGTCTTCATACCTTAAACGGCCTCCATGGACACGTACCCCCGTTTAATATACGGTAAAGTTGCTTTCTGTTTCACAGTTAACAATACAGCACTGTACACTGTTACGAAAGAAACATTTCTAAGCTTGGGAATAACTTTTCAAGTTTTTACGGGGCACGATAAAATTGATATCTAAATTAAAGCTTAGGTTCTCCTCTCGGAAAAACACAAAATCTTTGAATTTGGATAATGTCTTCATACCTTAAACGGCCTCCATGGACACTTACCCCTGTAAAATACGGTCAACTTGCATGCGGTTTCACAGCAAACAATACAGCACTGTACACACTGTTACGAAAGAAACATTTCTAAGGTTGGGAATAACTTTTCAAGTTTTCAAGAAGGACGATAAATTTATATCTAAATTAAAGCTTAGGTTCTCCCTTCTCGGAAAAACACAAAATCTTTGAATTTGGATAATGTCTTCATACCTTAAACGGCCTCCATGGACACTTACCCCCCTGTAAAATACGGTCAACTTGCATGCGGTTTCACAGCAAACAATACAGCACTGTACACTGTTACGAAACAAACATTTCTAAGGTTGGGAATAACTTTCAAGTTTTACGGGAGGCAGATAAAATTGATATCTAAATTAAAGCTTAGGTTCTCCCTCTCGGAAAAACACAAAATCTTTGAATTTGGATAATGTCTTCATACCTTAAACGGCCTCCATGGACACTTACACCCCTTGTAAAATACGGTCAACTTGCATGCGGTTTCAAAGCAAATAATACAGCACTGTACACTGTTACGAAAGAAACATTTCTAAGGTTGGGAATAACTTTTCAAGTTTTTACGGGAGCCAGATAAAATTGATATATAAATTAAAGCTTAGGTTCTCCCCTCTCGGAAAAACACAAAATCTTTGAATTTGGATAATGTCTTCATACCCTAAACGGCCTCCATGGACACTTACCCCCTGTAAAATACGGTCAACTTGCATGCGGTTTCACAGCAAACAATACAGCACTGTACACTGTTACGAAAGAAACATTTCTAAGGTTGGGAATAACTTTTCAAGTTTTCAAGGGAGGATGATAAATTTATATCTAAATTAAAGCTTAGGTTCTCCCCTCTCGGAAAAAAACACAAAATCTTTGAATTTGGATAATGTCTTCATACCTTAAACGGCCTCCATGGACACTTACCCCCCTGTAAAATACGGTCAACTTGCATGCGGTTTCACAGCAAACAATACAGCACTGTACACTGTTACGAAAGAAACATTTCTAAGGTTGGGAATAACTTTTCAAGTTTTTACGGGGAGGCAGATAAAATTGATATCTAAATTAAAGCTTAGGTTCTCCCCTCTCGGAAAAACAAAAAAATCTTTGAATTTGGATAATGTCTTCATACCTTAAACGGCCTCCATGGACACTTACCCCCTGTAAAATACGGTCAACTTGCATGCGGTTTCACAGCAAACAATACAGCACTGTACAGTGTTACGAAAGAAACATTTCTAAGGTTGGGAATAACTTTTCAAGTTTTTACGGGAGGCAGATAAATTGATATCTAAATAGCTTAGGTTCTCCCCTCTCGGAAAAACACAAAATCTTTGAATTTGGATAATGTCTTCATACCTTAAACAGCCTCCATGGACACTTACCCCCTGTAAAATACGGTCAACTTGCATGCGGTTTCACAGCAAACAATACAGCACTGTACACTGTTACGAAAGAAACATTTCTAAGGTTGGGAATAACTTTTCAAGTTTTTACGGGAGGCAGATAAAATTGATATCTAAATTAAAGCTTAGGTTCTCCCCTCTCGGAAAACACAAAATCTTTGAATTTGGATAATGTCTTCATACCTTAAACGGCCTCCATGGACACTTACCCCTGTAAAATACGGTCAACTTGCATGCGGTTTCACAGCAAACAATACAGCACTGTACACTGTTACGAAAGAAACATTTCTAAGGTTGGAATAACTTTTCAAGTTTTTACGGAGGCAGATAAAATTGATATCTAAATTAAAGCTTAGGTTCTCCCTCTCGAAAAACACAAAATCTTTGAATTTGGATAATGTCTTCATACCTTAAACGGCCTCCATGGACACTTACCCCCTGTAAAATACGGTCAACTTGCATGCGGTTTCACAGCAAACAATACAGCACTGTACACTGTTACAGAAAGAAACATTTCTAAGGTTGGGAATAACTTTTCAAGTTTTACGGAGGGCAGATAAAATTGATATCTAAATTAAAGCAGGTTCTCGCCTCTCGGAAAAACACAAAATCTTTGAATTTGGATAATGTCTTCATACCTTAAACGGCCTCCATGGACACTTACCCCTGTAAAATACGGTAAACATGCATGCGGTTTCACAGCAAACAATACAGCACTGTACAATGTTACAGAAAGAAACATTTCTAAGGTTGGAATAACTTTTCAAGTTTTACAGGAGGCAGATAAAATTGATATCTAAATTAAAGCTTAGGTTCTCCCTCTCGGAAAAACACAAAATCTTTGAATTTGGATAATGTCTTCATACCTTAAACGGCCTCCATGGACACTTACCCCCTGTAAAATACGGTCAACTTGCATGCGGTTTCACAGCAAACAATACAGCACTGTACACTGTTACGAAAGAAACATTTCTAAGGTTGGGAATAACTTTTCAAGTTTTCAGGGAGGCAGATAAAATTGATATCTAAATTAAAGCTTAGGTTCTCCCCTCTCGGAAAAACACAAAATCTTTGAATTTGGATAATGTCTTCATACCTTAAACGGCCTCCATGGACACTTACCCCCTGTAAATACGGTCAACTTGCATGCGGTTTCACAGCAAACAATACAAAACTGTACACTGTTACAGAAAAAACATTTCTAAGGTTGGGAATAACTTTTCAAGTTTTACGGGAGGCAGATAAAATTGATATCTAAATTAAAGCTTAGGTTCTCCCTCTCGGAAAACACAAAATCTTTGAATTTGGATAATGTCTTCATACCTTAAACGGCCTCCATGGACACTTACCCCCCTGTAAAATACGGTCAACTTGCATGCGGTTTCACAGCAAACAATACAGCACTGTACACTGTTACGAAAGAATCATTTCTAAGGTTGGAATAACTTTTCAAGTTTTTACGGGAGGCAGATAAAATTGATATCTAAATTAAAGCTTAGGTTCTCCCCTCTCGGAAAAACACAAAATCTTTGAATTTGGATAATGTCTTCATACCTTAAACGGCCTCCATGGACACTTACCCACTGTAAAATACGGTCAACTTGCATGCGGTTTCACAGCAAACAATACAGCACTGTACACTGTTACGAAAGAAACATTTCTAAGGTTGGGAATAACTTTTCAAGTTTTTACGGGAGGCAGATAAAATTGATATCTAAATTAAAGCTTAGGTTCTCCCCTCTCGGAAAAACACAAATCTTTGAATTTGGATAATGTCTTCATACCTTAAACGGCCTCCATGGACACTTACCCCCCTGTAAAATACGGTCAACTTGCATGCGGTTTCACAGCAAACAATACAGCACTGTACACTTATACGAAAGAAACATTTGTATCTCTTGGAATAACTTTTCAAGTTTTTACGGGAAGCAGATAAAATTGATATCTAAATTAAAGCTTAGGTTCTCCCCTCTCGGAAAAACACAAAATCTTTGAATTTGGATAATGTCTTCATACCTTAAACGGCCTCCATGGACACTTACCCCCCTGTAAAATACAGTCAACTTGCATGCGGTTTCACAGCAAACAATACAGCACTGTACACTGTTACGAAAGAAACATTTCTAAGGTTGGGAATAACTTTTCAAGTTTTTACGGGAGGCAGATAAAATTGATATCTAAATTAAAGCTTAGGTTCTCCCCTCTCGGAAAAACACAAAATCTTTGAATTTGGATAATGTCTTCATACCTTAAACGGCCTCCATGGACACTTACCCCCTGTAAAATACGGTCAACTTGCATGCGGTTTCACAGCAAACAATACAGCACTGTACACTGTTACGAAAGAAACATTTCTAAGGTTGGGAATAACTTTTCAAGTTTTTACGAGATGCAGATAAAATTGATATCTAAATTAAAGCTTAGGTTCTCCCCTCTCGGAAAAACACAAAATCTTTGAATTTGGATAATGTCTTCATACCTTAAACGGCCTCCATGGACACTTACCCCCTGTAAAATAAGGTCAACTTGCATGCGGTTTCACAGCAAACAATACAGCACTGTACACTGTTACGAAAGAAACATTTCTAAGGTTGGGAATAACTTTTCAAGTTTTTACGGGAGGCAGATAAAATTGATATCTAAATTAAAGCTTAGGTTCTCCCCTCTCGGAAAAACACAAAATCTTTGAATTTGGATAATGTCTTCATACCTTAAACGGCCTCCATGGACACTTACCCCCTGTAAAATACGGTCAACTTGCATGCGGTTTCACAGCAAACAATACAGCACTGTACACTGTTACAAAAGAAACATTTCTAAGGTTGGGAATAACTTTTCAAGTTTTCAAGAGAGGCCGATAAATTTATATCTAAATTAAAGCTTAGGTTCTGCCCTCTCGGAAAAACACAAAATCTTTGAATTTGGATAATGTCTTCATACCTTAAACGGCCTCCATGGACACTTACCCCCTGTAAAATACGGTCAACTTGCATGCGGTTTCACAGCAAACAATACAGCACTGTACACTGTTACGAAAGAAACATTTCTAAGGTTGGGAATAACTTTTCAATTTTTACGGGAGGCAGATAAAATTGATATCTAAATTAAAGCTTAGGTTCTCCCCCTCGGAAAAACACAAAATCTTTGAATTTGGATAATGTCTTCATACCTTAAACGGCCTCCATGGACACTTACCCCCCTGTAAAATACGGTCAACTTGCATGCGGTTTCACAGCAAACAATACAGCACTGTACACTGTTACGAAAGAAACATTTCTAAGGTTGGGAATAACTTTTCAAGTTTTTACGGGAGGCAGATAAAATTGATATCTAAATTAAAGCTTAGGTTCTCCCCTCTCGGAAAAACACAAAATCTTTGAATTTGGATAATGTCTTCATACCTTAAACGGCCTCCATGGACACTTACCCCTGTAAAATACGGTCAACTTGCATGCGGTTTCACAGCAAACAATACAGCACTGTACACTGTTACGAAAGAAACATTTCTAAGGTTGGGAATAACTTTTCAAGTTTTCACGGGGACAGATAAATTGATATCTAAATTAAAGCTTAGGTTCTCCCCTCTCGGAAAACACAAAATCTTTGAATTTGGATAATGTCTTCATACCTTAAACGGCCTCCATGGACACTTACCCCCCTGTAAAATACGGTCAACTTGCATGCGGTTTCACAGCAAACAATACAGCACTGTACACTGTTACGAAAGAAACATTTCTAAGGTTGGGAATAACTTTCAAGTTTTTACGGGAGGCAGATAAAATTGATATCTAAATTAAAGCTTAGGTTCTCCCCTCTCGGAAAAACACAAAATCTTTGAATTTGGATAATGTCTTCATACCTTAAACGGCCTCCATGGACACTTACCCCCTGTAAAATACGGTCAACTTGCATGCGGTTTCACAGCAAACAATACAGCACTGTACACTGTTACGAAAGAAACATTTCTAAGGTTGGGAATAACTTTTCAAGTTTTCAAAGAAGGCAGATAAAATTGATATCTAAATTAAAGCTTAGGTTCTCCCCTCTCGGAAAAACACAAAATCTTTGAATTTGGATAATGTCTTCATACCTTAAACGGCCTCCATGGACACTTACCCCCTGTAAAATACGGTCAACTTGCATGCGGTTTCACAGCAAACAATACAGCACTGTACACTGTTACGAAAGAAACATTTCTAAGGTTGGGAATAACTTTTCAATTTTTCATCGTAGGCAGATAAAATTGATATCTAAATTAAAGCTTAGGTTCTCCCCTCTCGGAAAAACACAAAATCTTTGAATTTGGATAATGTCTTCATACCTTAAACAGCCTCCATGGACACTTACCCCCTGTAAAATACGGTCAACTTGCATGCGGTTTCACAGCAAACAATACAGCACTGTACACTGTTACAAAAGAAACATTTCTAAGGTTGGGAATAACTTTTAAAGTTTTCAAGGGAGGCAGATAAAATTGATATCTAAATTAAAGCTTAGGTTCTCCCCTCTCGGAAAAACACAAAATCTTTGAATTTGGATAATGTCTTCATACCTTAAACGGCCTCCATGGACACTTACCCCACTGTAAAATACGGTCACCTTGCATGCGCTTTCACAGCAAACACTACAGCACTGTACACTGTTACTAAAGAACCATTTCTAAGGTTGGGAATAACTTTTCCATATTTTACGGGAGGCAGATAAAATTGATATCTAAATTAAAGCTTAGGTTCTCCCCTCTCGGAAAAACACAAAATCTTTGAATTTGGATAATGTCTTCATACCTTAAACGGCCTCCATGGACACTTACCCCCTGTAAAATACGGTCAACTTGCATGCGGTTTCACAGCAAACAATACAGCACTGTACACTGTTACGAAAGAAACATTTCTAAGGTTGGGAATAACTTTTCAAGTTTTTACGGGAGGCAGATAAAATTGATATCTAAATTAAAGCTTAGGTTCTCCCCTCTCGGAAAAACACAAAATCTTTGAATTTGGATAATGTCTTCATACCTTAAACGGCCTCCATGGACACTTACCCCTGTAAAATACGGTCAACTTGCATGCGGTTTCACAGCAAACAATACAGCACTGTACACTGTTACGAAAGAAACATTTCTAAGGTTGGGAATAACTTTTCAAGTTTTACGGGAGGCAGATAAAATTGATATCTAAATTAAAGCTTAGGTTCTCCCCTCTCGGAAAAACACAAAATCTTTGAATTTGGATAATGTCTTCATACCTTAAACGGCCTCCATGGACACTTACCCCCTGTAAAATACGGTCAACTTGCATGCGGTTTCACAGCAAACAATACAGCACTGTACACTGTTACGAAAGAAACATTTCTAAGGTTGGGAATAACTTTTCAAGTTTTTACTGGAGGCAGATAAAATTGATATCTAAATTAAAGCTTAGGTTCTCCCCTCTCGGAAAAACACAAAATCTTTGAATTTGGATAATGTCTTCATACCTTAAACGGCCTCCATGGACACTTACCCCCTGTAAAATACGGTCAACTTGCATGCGGTTTCACAGCAAACAATACAGCACTGTACACTGTTACGAAAGAAACATTTCTAAGGTTGGGAATAACTTTTCAAATGTTTACGGGAGGCAGATAAAATTGATATCTAAATTAAAGCTTAGGTTCTCCCCTCTCGGAAAAACACAAAATCTTTGAATTTGGATAATGTCTTCATACCTTAAACGGCCTCCATGGACACTTACCCCCTGTAAAATACGGTCAACTTGCATGCGGTTTCACAGCAAACAATACAGCACTGTACACTGTTACGAAAGAAACATTTCTAAGGTTGGGAATAACTTTTCAAGTTTTACGGGAGGCAGATAAAATTATATCTAAATTAAAGCTTAGGTTCTCCCTCTCGGAAAAACACAAAATCTTTGAATTTGGATAATGTCTTCATACCTTAAACGGCCTCCATGGACACTTACCCCCTGTAAAATACGGTCAACTTGCATGCGGTTTCACAGCAAACAATACAGCACTGTACACTGTTACGAAAGAAACATTTCTAAGGTTGGGAATAACTTTTCAAGTTTTAAAGGGAGGCAGATAAATTTATTTCTAAATTAAAGCTTAGGTTCTCCCCTCTCGGAAAAACACAAAATCTTTGAATTTGGATAATGTCTTCATACCTTAAACGGCCTCCATGGACACTTACCCCCTGTAAAATACGGTCAACTTGCATGCGGTTTCACAGCAAACAATACAGCACTGTACACTGTTACGAAAGAAACATTTCTAAGGTTGGGAATAACTTTTCAAGTTTTTACGGGAGGCAGATAAAATTGATATCTAAATTAAAGCTTAGGTTCTCCCCTCTCGGAAAAACACAAAATCTTTGAATTTGGATAATGTCTTCATACCTTAAACGGCCTCCATGGACACTTACCCCCTGTAAAATACGGTCAACTTGCATGCGGTTTCACAGCAAACAATACAGCACTGTACACTGTTACGAAAGAAACATTTCTAAGGTTGGGAATAACTTTTCAAGTTTTACGGGAGGCAGATAAAATTGATATCTAAATTAAAGCTTAGGTTCTCCCCTCTCGGAAAAACACAAAATCTTTGAATTTGGATAATGTCTTCATACCTTAAACGGCCTCCATGGACACTTACCCCCTGTAAAATACGGTCAACTTGCATGCGGTTTCACAGCAAACAATACAGCACTGTACACTGTTACGAAAGAAACATTTCTAAGGTTGGGAATAACTTTTCAAGTTTTTACGGGAGGCAGATAAAATTGATATCTAAATTAAAGCTTAGGTTCTCCCCTCTCGGAAAAACACAAAATCTTTGAATTTGGATAATGTCTTCATACCTTAAACGGCCTCCATGGACACTTACCCCCTGTAAAATACGGTCAACTTGCATGCGGTTTCACAGCAAACAATACAGCACTGTACACTGTTACGAAAGAAACATTTCTAAGGTTGGGAATAACTTTTCAAGTTTTACGGGAGGCAGATAAAATTGATATCTAAATTAAAGCTTAGGTTCTCCCCTCTCGGAAAAACACAAAATCTTTGAATTTGGATAATGTCTTCATACCTTAAACGGCCTCCATGGACACTTACCCCCTGTAAAATACGGTCAACTTGCATGCGGTTTCACAGCAAACAATACAGCACTGTACACTGTTACGAAAGAAACATTTCTAAGGTTGGGAATAACTTTTCAAGTTTTCAAGGGAGGCCGATAAATTTATATCTAAATTAAAGCTTAGGTTCTCCCTCTCGGAAAAACAAAATCTTTGAATTTGGATAATGTCTTCATACCTTAAACGGCCTCCATGGACACTTACCCCCTGTAAAATACGGTCAACTTGCATGCGGTTTCACAGCAAACAATACAGCACTGTACACTGTTACGAAAGAAACATTTCTAAGGTAGGGAATAACTATACATTAAATTACGGGAGGCAGTTAAAAGTGATATCTAAATTAAAGCTTAGGTTCTCCCCTCTCGGAAACACAACATCTTTGAATTTGGATAATGTCTTCATACCTTAAACGGCCTCCATGGACACTTACCCCCTGTAAAATACGGTCAACTTGCATGCGGTTTCACAGCAAACAATACAGCACTGTACACTGTTACGAAAGAAACATTTCTAAGGTTGGGAATAACTTTTCAAGTTTTACGGGAGGCAGATAAAATTGATATCTAAATTAAAGCTTAGGTTCTCCCCTCTCGGAAAAACACAAAATCTTTGAATTTGGATAATGTCTTCATACCTTAAACGGCCTCCATGGACACTTACCCCGTGTAAAATACGGTCAACTTGCATGCGGTTTCACAGCAAACAATACAGCACTGTACACTGTTACGAGAGAAACATTTCTAAGGTTGGGAATAACTTTTCAAGTTTTTACGGAGGCAGATAAAATTGATATCTAAATTAAAGCTTAGGTTCTCCCCTCTCGGAAAAACACAAAATCTTTGAATTTGGATAATGTCTTCATACCTTAAACGGCCTCCATGGACACTTATCCCCCTGTAAAATACGGTCAACTTGCATGCGGTTTCACAGCAAACAATACAGCACTGTACACTGTTACGAAAAAAACATTTCTAAGGTTGGGAATAACTTTTCAAGTTTTTACGGGAGGCAGATAAAATTGATATCTAAATTAAAGCTTAGGTTCTCCCTTCTCGAAAAAACACAAAATCTTTGAATTTGGATAATGTCTTCATACCTTAAACGGCCTCCATGGACACTTACCGCCCTGTAAAATACGGTCAACTTGCATGCGGTTTCACAGCAAACAATACAGCACTGTACACTGTTACGAAAGAAACATTTCTAAGGTTGGGAATAACTTTTCATTTTTTACGGGAGGCAGATAAAATTGATATCTAAATTAAAGCTTAGGTTCTCCCCTCTCGGAAAAACACAAAATCTTTGAATTTGGATAATGTCTTCATACCTTAAACGGCCTCCATGGACACTTACCCCCTGTAAAATACGGTCAACTTGCATGCGGTTTCACAGCAAACAATACAGCACTGTACACTATTACGAAGAGAAACATTTCTAAGGTTGGGAATAACTTTTCAAGTTTTTACGGGAGGCAGATAAATTGATATCTAAATTAAAGCTTAGGTTCTCCCTCTCGGAAAAACACAAAATCTTTGAATTTGGATAATGTCTTCATACCTTAAACGGCCTCCATGGACACTTACCCCCTGTAAAATACGGTCAACTTGCATGCGGTTTCACAGCAAACAATACAGCACTGTACACTGTTACGAAAGAAACATTTCTAAGGTTGGGAATAACTTTTCAAGTTTTCAAGGAGGACGATAAATTTGATATCTAAATTAAGCTTAGGTTCTCCCTCTCGGAAAAACACAAAAATCTTTGAATTTGGATAATGTCTTCATACATTAAACGGCCTCCATGGACACTTACCCCCTGTAAAATACGGTCAACTTGCATGCGGTTTCACAGCAAACAATACAGCACTGTACACTGTTACGAAAAACATTTCTAAGGTTGGGAATAACTTTTCAAGTTTTACGGGAGGCAGATAAAATTGATATCTAAATTAAAGCTTAGGTTCTCCCCTCGGAAAAAACACAAAATCTTTGAATTTGGATAATGTCTTCATACCTTAAACGGCCTCCATGGACACTTACCGCCCTGTAAAATACGGTCAACTTGCATGCGGTTTCACAGCAAACAATACAGCACTGTACACTGTTACGAAAGAAACATTTCTAAGGTTGGGAATAACTTTTCATTTTTTACGGGAGGCAGATAAAATTGATATCTAAATTAAAGCTTAGGTTCTCCCCTCTCGGAAAAACACAAAATCTTTGAATTTGGATAATGTCTTCATACCTTAAACGGCCTCCATGGACACTTACCCCCTGTAAAATACGGTCAACTTGCATGCGGTTTCACAGCAAACAATACAGCACTGTACACTGTTACGAAAGAAACATTTCTAAGGTTGGGAATAACTTTTCACATTTTTACGGGAGGCAGATAAAATTGATATCTAAATTAAAGCTTAGGTTCTCCCCTCTCGGAAAAACACAAAATCTTTGAATTTGGATAATGTCTTCATACCTTAAACGGCCTCCATGGACACTTACCCCCTGTAAAATACGGTCAACTTGCATGCGGTTTCACAGCAAACAATACAGCACTGTACACTGTTACGAAAGAAACATTTCTAAGGTTGGGAATAACTTTTCAAGTTTTACGGAGCAGATAAAATTGATATCTAAATTAAAGCTTAGGTTCTCCTCTCGGAAAAACACAAAATCTTTGAATTTGGATAATGTCTTCATACCTTAAACGGCCTCCATGGACACTTACCCCCTGTAAAATACGGTCAACTTGCATGCGGTTTCACAGCAAACAATACAGCACTGTACACTGTTACGAAAGAAACATTTCTAAGGTTGGGAATAACTTTTCAAGTTTTACAAGGGGGCAGATAAATTTATATCTAAATTAAAGCTTAGGTTCACCCTCTCGGAAAAACACAAAATCTTTGAATTTGGATAATGTCTTCATACCTTAAACGGCCTCCATGGACACTTACCCCCTGTAAAATACGGTCAACTTGCATGCGGTTTCACAGCAAACAATACAGCACTGTACACTGTTACGAAAGAAACATTTCTAAGGTTGGGAATAACTTTTCAAGTTTTACAGGAGGCAGGTGAAATTGATATCTAAATTAAAGCTTAGGTTCTCCCCTCTCGGAAATTCACAAAATCTTTGAATTTGGATAATGTCTTCATACCTTAAACGGCCTCCATGGACACTTACCCCCTGTAAAATACGGTCAACTTGCATGCGGTTTCACAGCAAACAATACAGCACTGTACACTGTTACGAAAGAAACATTTCTAAGGTTGGGAATAACTTTTCAAGTTATTACGGGAGGCAGATAAAATTGATATCTAAATTAAAGCTTAGGTTCTCCTCTCTCGGAAAAACACAAAATCTTTGAATTTGGATAATGTCTTCATACCTTAAACGGCCTCCATGGACACTTACCCCCTGTAAAATACGGTCAACTTGCATGCGGTTTCACAGCAAACAATACAGCACTGTACACTGTTACGAAAGAAACATTTCTAAGGTTGGGAATAACTTTTCAAGTTTTTACGGGAGGCAGATAAAATTGATATCTAAATTAAAGCTTAGGTTCTCCCCTCTCGGAAAAACACAAAATCTTTGAATTTGGATAATGTCTTCATACCTTAAACGGCCTCCATGGACACTTTCTCCCTGTAAAATACGGTCAACTTGCATGCGGTTTCACAGCAAACAATACAGCACTGTACACTGTTACGAAAGAAACATTTCTAAGGTTGGGAATAACTTTTCAAGTTTTGGGAGGCAGATAAAATTGATATCTAAATTAAAGCTTAGGTTCTCCCCTCTCGGAAAAACACAAAATCTTTGAATTTGGATAATGTCTTCATACCTTAAACGGCCTCCATGGACACTTACCCCCTGTAAAATACGGTCAACTTGCATGCGGTTTCACAGCAAACAATACAGCACTGTACACTGTTACGAAAGAAACATTTCTAAGGTTGGGAATAACTTTTCAAGTTTTAAGGGAGGCAGATAAAATTGATATCTAAATTAAAGCTTAGGTTCTCCCCACACGGAAAAACACAAAATCTTTGAATTTGGATAATGTCTTCATACCTTAAACGGCCTCCATGGACACTTACCCCCTGTAAAATACGGTCAACTTGCATGCGGTTTCACAGCAAACAATACAGCACTGTACACTGTTACGAAAGAAACATTTCTAAGGTTGGGAATAACTTTTCAAGGTTTTACGTTAGGCAGATAAAATTGATATCTAAATTAAAGCTTAGGTTCTCCCCTCTCGGAAAAACACAAAATCTTTGAATTTGGATAATGTCTTCATACCTTAAACGGCCTCCATGGACACTTACCCCCTGTAAAATACGGTCAACTTGCATGCGGTTTCACAGCAAACAATACAGCACTGTACACTGTTACGAAAGAAACATTTCTAAGGTTGGGAATAACTTTTCAAGTTTTTACGGGAGGCAGATAAAATTGATATCTAAATTAAAGCTTAGGTTCTCCCCTCTCGGAAAAACACAAAATCTTTGAATTTGGATAATGTCTTCATACCTTAAACGGCCTCCATGGACACTTACCCCCTGTAAAATACGGTCAACTTGCATGCGGTTTCACAGCAAACAATACAGCACTGTACACTGTTACGAAAGAAACATTTCTAAGGTTGGGAATAACTTTTCAAGTTTTAAGGGAGGCAGATAAAATTGATATCTAAATTAAAGCTTAGGTTCTCCCCTCTCGGAAAAACACAAAATCTTTGAATTTGGATAATGTCTTCATACCTTAAACGGCCTCCATGGACACTTACCCCCTGTAAAATACGGTCAACTTGCATGCGGTTTCACAGCAAACAATACAGCACTGTACACTGTTACGAAAGAAACATTTCTAAGGTTGGGAATAACTTTTCAAGTTTTCAAGGGAGGACGATAAATTGACATCTAAATTAAAGCTTAGGTTCACCCTCTCGGAAAAACACAAAATCTTTGAATTTGGATAATGTCTTCATACCTTAAACTGCCTCCATGGACACTTACCCCCTGTAAAATACGGTCAACTTGCATGCGGTTTCACAGCAAACAATACAGCACTGTACACTGTTACGAAAGAAACATTTCTAAGGTTGGGAATAACTTTTCAAGTTTTCAAGGGAGGCAGATAAAATTGATATCTAAATTAAAGCTTAGGTTCTCCCCTCTCGGAAAAACACAAAATCTTTGAATTTGGATAATGTCTTCATACCTTAAACGGCCTCCATGGACACTTACCCCCCTGTAAAATACGGTCAACTTGCATGCGGTTTCACAGCAAACAATACAGCACTGTACACTGTTACGAAAGAAACATTTCTAAGGTTGGGAATAACTTTTCAAGTTTTTTACGGGAGGCAGATAAAATTGATATCTAAATTAAAGCTTAGGTTCTCCCCTCTCGGAAAAACACAAAATCTTTGAATTTGGATAATGTCTTCATACCTTAAACGGCCTCCATGGACACTTACCCCCTGTAAAATACGGTCAACTTGCATGCGGTTTCACAGCAAACAATACAGCACTGTACACTGTTACGAAAGAAACATTTCTAAGGTTGGGAATAACTTTTCAAGTTTTACAGGGAGGCAGATAAAATTGATATCTAAATTAAAGCTTAGGTTCTCCCTCTCGGAAAAACACAAAATCTTTGAATTTGGATAATGTCTTCATACCTTAAACGGCCTCCATGGACACTTACCCCCTGTAAAATACGGTCAACTTGCATGCGGTTTCACAGCAAACAATACAGCACTGTACACTGTTACGAAAGAAACATTTCTAAGGTTGGGAATAACTTTTCAAGTTTTACGGGAGGCAGATAAAATTGATATCTAAATTAAAGCTTAGGTTCTCCCTCTCGAAAAACACAAAATCTTTGAATTTGGATAATGTCTTCATACCTTAAACGGCCTCCATGGACACTTACCCCCTGTAAAATACGGTCAACTTGCATGCGGTTTCACAGCAAACAATACAGCACTGTACACTGTTACGAAAGAAACATTTCTAAGGTTGGGAATAACTTTTCAAGTTTTCAAGGGAGGCAGATAAAATTGATATCTAAATTAAAGCTTAGGTTCTCCCCTCTCGGAAAAACACAAAATCTTTGAATTTGGATAATGTCTTCATACCTTAAAAGGCCTCCATGGACACTTACCCCCTGTAAAATACGGTCAACTTGCATGCGGTTTCACAGCAAACAATACAGCACTGTACACTGTTACGAAAGAAACATTTCTAAGGTTGGGAATAACTTTTCAAGTTTTCAAGGAGGCAGATAAAATTGATATCTAAATTAAAGCTTAGGTTCTCCCTCTCTGAAAAACACAAAATCTTTGAATTTGGATTATGTCTTCATACCTTAAACGGCCTCCATGGACACTTACCCCCTGTAAAATACGGTCAACTTGCATGCGGTTTCACAGCAAACAATACAGCACTGTACACTGTTACGAAAGAAACATTTCTAAGGTTGGGAATAACTTTTCAAGTTTCCAAGGGAGGACGATAAATTGATATCTAAATTAAAGCTAAGGTTCTCCCCTCTCGGAAAAACACAAAATCTTTGAATTTGGATAATGTCTTCATACCTTAAACGGCCACCAAGGAAACTAAAACCCCTGTCAAATACGGTCAACTTGCATGCGGTTTCACAGCAAACAATACAGCACTGTACACTGTTACGAAAGAAACATTTCTAAGGTTGGGAATAACTTTTCAAGTTTTTTACGGGAGGCAGATAAAATTGATATCTAAATTAAAGCTTAGGTTCTCCCCTCTCGGAAAAACACAAAATCTTTGAATTTGGATAATGTCTTCATACCTTAAACGGCCTCCATGGACACTTACCACCTGTAAAATACGGTCAACTTGCATGCGGTTTCACAGCAAACAATACAGCACTGTACACTGTTACGAAAGAAACATTTCTAAGGTTGGGAATAACTTTTCAAGTTTTCAAGGGAGGCAGATAAAATTGATATCTAAATTAAAGCTTAGGTTCTCCCCTCTCGGAAAAACACAAAATCTTTGAATTTGGATAATGTCTTCATACCTTAAACGGCCTCCATGGACACTTACCCCCTGTAAAATACGGTCAACTTGCATGCGGTTTCACAGCAAACAATACAGCACTGTACACTGTTACGAAAGAAACATTTCTAAGGTTGGGAATAACTTTTCAAGTTTTCAAGGGAGGCAGATAAAATTGATATCTAAATTAAAGCTTAGGTTCTCCCCTCTCGGAAAAACACAAAATCTTTGAATTTGGATAATGTCTTCATACCTTAAACGGCCTCCATGGACACTTACCCCCCTGTAAAATACGGTCAACTTGCATGCGGTTTCACAGCAAACAATACAGCACTGTACACTGTTACGAAAGAAACATTTCTAAGGTTGGGAATAACTTTTCAAGTTTTCAAGGGAGGCAGATAAAATTGATATCTAAATTAAAGCTTAGGTTCACCCTCTCGGAAAAACACAAAATCTTTGAATTTGGATAATGTCTTCATACCTTAAACGGCCTCCATGGACACTTACCCCCTGTAAAATACGGTCAACTTGCATGCGGTTTCACAGCAAACAATACAGCACTGTACACTGTTACGAAAGAAACATTTCTAAGGTTGGGAATAACTTTTCAAGTTTTCAAGGGAGGCAGATAAAATTGATATCTAAATTAAAGCTTAGGTTCTCCCCTCTCGGAAAAACACAAAATCTTTGAATTTGGATAATGTCTTCATACCTTAAACGGCCTCCATGGACACTTACCCCCTGTAAAATACGGTCAACTTGCATGCGGTTTCACAGCAAACAATACAGCACTGTACACTGTTACGAAAGAAACATTTCTAAGGTTGGGAATAACTTTTCAAGTTTTTACGGAAGGCAGATAAAATTGATATCTAAATTAAAGCTTAGGTTCTCCCCTCTCGGAAAAACACAAAATCTTTGAATTTGGATAATGTCTTCATACCTTAAACGGCCTCCATGGACACTTACCCCCTGTAAAATACGGTCAACTTGCATGCGGTTTCACAGCAAACAATACAGCACTGTACACTGTTACGAAAGAAACATTTCTAAGGTTGGGAATAACTTTTCAAGTTTTTACGGGAGGCAGATAAAATTGATATCTAAATTAAAGCTTAGGTTCTCCCTCTCGGAAAAACACAAAATCTTTGAATTTGGATAATGTCTTCATACCTTAAACGGCCTCCATGGACACTTACCCCCTGTAAAATACGGTCAACTTGCATGCGGTTTCACAGCAAACAATACAGCACTGTACACTGTTACGAAAGAAACATTTCTAAGGTTGGGAATAACTTTTCAAGTTTTCAAGGAGGCAGATAAATTTGATATCTAAATTAAAGCTTAGGTTCTCCCCTCTCGGAAAAACACAAAATCTTTGAATTTGGATAATGTCTTCATACCTTAAACGGCCTCCATGGACAGTTACCCCCCTGAAAAATACGGAAAACTTGCATGCGGTTTCACAGCAAACAATACAGCACTGTACACTGTTACGAAAGAAACATTTATAAGGTTGGGAATAACTTTTCAATTTTTTACGGGACGCAGATAAAATTGATATCTAAATTAAAGCTTAGGTTCTCCCCTCTCGGAAAAACAAAAAATCTTTGAATTTGGATAATGTCTTCATACCTTAAACGGCCTCCATGTACACTTACCCCCTGTAAAATACTGTCAACTTGCATGCGGTTTCACAGCAAACAATACAGCACTGTACACTGTTACGAAAGAAACATTTCTAAGGTTGGGAATAACTTTTCAAGTTTTTACGGGAGGCAGATAAAATTGATATCTAAATTAAAGCTTAGGTTCCCCCTCTCGGAAAAACACAAAATCTTTGAATTTGGATAATGTCTTCATACCTTAAACGGCCTCCATGGACACTTACCACTGTTGTAAATTATTGTCAACTTGCATGCGGTTTCACAGCAAGCAATACAGCACTGTACACTGTTACGAAAGAAACATTTCTAAGGTTGGGAATAACTTTTCAAGTTTTACGGGAGGCAGATAAAATTGATATCTAAATTAAAGCTTGGGTTCTCCCCTCTCGGAAAAACACAAAATCTTTGAATTTGGATAATGTCTTCATACCTTAAACGGCCTCCATGGACACTTACCCCCCTGTAAAATACGGTCAACTTGCATGCGGTTTCACAGCAAACAATACAGCACTGTACACTGTTACGAAAGAAACATTTCTAAGGTTGGGAATAACTTTTCAAGTTTTCACGGGAGGCAGATAAAATTGATATCTAAATTAAAGCTTAGGTTCTCCCCTCTCGGAAAAACACAAAATCTTTGAATTTGGATAATGTCTTCATACCTTAAACGGCCTCCATGGACACTTACCCCCTGTAAAATACGGTCAACTTGCATGCGGTTTCACAGCAAACAATACAGCACTGTACACTGTTACAAAAGAAACATTTCTAAGGTTGGGAATAACTTTTCAAGTTTTCACGGGAGGCAGATAAAATTGATATCTAAATTAAAGCTTAGGTTCTCCCCTCTCGGAAAAACACAAAATCTTTGAATTTGGATAATGTCTTCATACCTTAAACGGCCTCCATGGACACTTACCCCCTGTAAAATACGGTCAACTTGCATGCGGTTTCACAGCAAACAATACAGCACTGTACACTGTTACGAAAGAAACATTTCTAAGGTTGGGAATAACTTTTCAAGTTTTTACGGGAGGCAGATAAAATTGATATCTAAATTAAAGCTTAGGTTCTCCCCTCTCGGAAAAACACAAAATCTTTGAATTTGGATAATGTCTTCATACCTTAAACGGCCTCCATGGACACTTACCCCCTGTAAAATACGGTCAACTTGCATGCGGTTTCACAGCAAACAATACAGCACTGTACACTGTTACGAAAGAAACATTTCTAAGGTTGGGAATAACTTTTCAAGTTTTCAAGGGAGAACGATAAATTTATATCTAAATTAAAGCTTAGGTTCTCCCCTCTCGGAAAAACACAAAATCTTTGAATTTGGATAATGTCTTCATACCTTAAACGGCCTCCATGGACACTTACCCCCTGTAAAATACGGTCAACTTGCATGCGGTTTCACAGCAAACAATACAGCACTGTACACTGTTACGAAAGACACATTTCTAAGGTTGGGAATAACTTTTCAAGTATTTACCGGATGCAGAAAAAATTGAAATCTAAATTAAAGCTTAGGTTCACCCTCTCGGAAAAACACAAAATCTTTGAATTTGGATAATGTCTTCATACCTTAAACGGCCTCCATGGACACTTACCCCCTGTAAAATACGGTCAACTTGCATGCGGTTTCACAGCAAACAATACAGCACTGTACACTGTTACGAAAGAAACATTTCTAAGGTTGGGAATAACTTTTCAAGTTTTCAAGGGAGGCAGATAAAATTGATATCTAAATTAAAGCTTAGGTTCTCCCCTCTCGGAAAAACACAAAATCTTTGAATTTGGATAATGTCTTCATACCTTAAACGGCCTCCATGGACACTTACCGCCCTGTAAAATACGGTCAACTTGCATGCGGTTTCACAGCAAACAATACAGCACTGTACACTGTTACGAAAGAAACATTTCTAAGGTTGGGAATAACTTTTCAAGTTTTTTACGGGAGGCAGATAAAATTGATATCTAAATTAAAGCTTAGGTTCTCCCCTCTCGGAAAAACACAAAATCTTTGAATTTGGATAATGTCTTCATACCTTAAACGGCCTCCATGGACACTTACCCCCTGTAAAATACGGTCAACTTGCATGCGGTTTCACAGCAAACAATACAGCACTGTACACTGTTACGAAAGAAACATTTCTAAGGTTGGGAATAACTTTTCAAGTTTTTACGGGAGGCAGATAAAATTGATATCTAAATTAAAGCTTAGGTTCTCCCCTCTCGGAAAAACACAAAATCTTTGAATTTGGATAATGTCTTCATACCTTAAACGGCCTCCATGGACACTTACCCCCCTCTAAAATACGGTCAACTTGCATGCGGTTTCACAGCAAACAATACAGCACTGTACACTGTTACAAAAGAAACATTTCTAAGGTTGGGAATAACTTTTCAAGTTTTCAAGGGAGGACGATAAATTTATATCTAAATTAAAGCTTAGGTTCTCCCCTCTCGGAAAAACACAAAATCTTTGAATTTGGATAATGTCTTCATACCTTAAAAGGCCTCCATGGACACTTACCCCCCTGTAAAATACGGTCAACTTGCATGCGGTTTCACAGCAAACAATACAGCACTGTACACTGTTACGAAAGAAACATTTCTAAGGTTGGGAATAACTTTTCAAGTTTTTACGGGAGGCAGATAAAATTGATATCTAAATTAAAGCTTAGGTTCTCCCCTCTCGGAAAAACACAAAATCTTTGAATTTGGATAATGTCTTCATACCTTAAACGGCCTCCATGGACACTTACCCCCTGTAAAATACGGTCAACTTGCATGCGGTTTCACAGCAAACAATACAGCACTGTACACTGTTACGAAAGAAACATTTCTAAGGTTGGGAATAACTTTTCAAGTTTTACGGGAGGCAGATAAAATTGATATCTAAATTAAAGCTTAGGTTCTCCCCTCTCGGAAAAACACAAAATCTTTGAATTTGGATAATGTCTTCATACCTTAAACGGCCTCCATGGACACTTACCCCCCTGTAAAATACGGTCAACTTGCATGCGGTTTCACAGCAAACAATACAGCACTGTACACTGTTACGAAAAAAACATTTCTAAGGTTGGGAATAACTTTTCAAGTTTTCAAGGGAGGCAGATAAATTTTTATCTAAATTAAAGCTTAGGTTCTCCCCTCTCGGAAAAACACAAAATCTTTGAATTTGGATAATGTCTTCATACCTTAAACGGCCTCCATGGACACTTACCCCTGTAAAATACGGTCAACTTGCATGCGGTTTCACAGCAAACAATACAGCACTGTACACTGTTACGAAGAAACATTTCTAAGGTTGGGAATAACTTTTCAAGTTTTACGGAGGCAGATAAAATTGATATCTAAATTAAAGCTTAGGTTCTCCCTCTCGGAAAAACACAAAATCTTTGAATTTGGATAATGTCTTCATACCTTAAACGGCCTCCATGGACACTTACCCCCTGTAAAATACGGTCAACTTGCATGCGGTTTCACAGCAAACAATACAGCACTGTACACTGTTACGAAAGAAACATTTCTAAGGTTGGGAATAACTTTTCAAGTTTTTACGGGAGGCAGATAAAATTGATATCTAAATTAAAGCTTAGGTTCTCCCCTCTCGGAAAAACACAAAATCTTTGAATTTGGATAATGTCTTCATACCTTAAACGGCCTCCATGGACACTTACCCCCTGTAAAATACGGTCAACTTGCATGCGGTTTCACAGCAAACAATACAGCACTGTACACTGTTACGAAAGAAACATTTCTAAGGTTGGGAATAACTTTTCAAGTTTTTACGGGAGGCAGATAAAATTGATATCTAAATTAAAGCTTAGGTTCTCCCCTCTCGGAAAAACACAAAATCTTTGAATTTGGATAATGTCTTCATACCTTAAACGGCCTCCATGGACACTTACCCCCTGTAAAATACGGTCAACTTGCATGCGGTTTCACAGCAAACAATACAGCACTGTACACTGTTACGAAAGAAACATTTCTAAGGTTGGGAATAACTTTTCAAGTTTTCAAGGGAGGCAGATAAAATTGATATCTAAATTAAAGCTTAGGTTCTCCCCTCTCGGAAAAACACAAAATCTTTGAATTTGGATAATGTCTTCATACCTTAAACGGCCTCCATGGACACTTACCCCCTGTAAAATACGGTCAACTTGCATGCGGTTTCACAGCAAACAATACAGCACTGTACACTGTTACAGAAAGAAACATTTCTAAGGTTGGGAATAACTTTTCAAGTTTTACGGAGGCAGATAAAATTGATATCTAAATTAAAGCTTAGGTTCTCCCCTCTCGGAAAAACACAAAATCTTTGAATTTGGATAATGTCTTCATACCTTAAACGGCCTCCATGGACACTTACCCCCTGTAAAATACGGTCAACTTGCATGCGGTTTCACAGCAAACAATACAGCACTGTACACTGTTACGAAAGAAACATTTCTAAGGTTGGGAATAACTTTTCAAGTTTTCAAGGGAGGCAGATAAAATTGATATCTAAATTAAAGCTTAGGTTCTCCCTCTCGGAAAAACACAAAATCTTTGAATTTGGATAATGTCTTCATACCTTAAACGGCCTCCATGGACACTTACCCCCTGTAAAATACGGTCAACTTGCATGCGGTTTCACAGCAAACAATACAGCACTGTACACTGTTACGAAAGAAACATTTCTAAGGTTGGGAATAACTTTTCAAGTTTTACGGGAGGCAGATAAAATTGATATCTAAATTAAAGCTTAGGTTCTCCCCTCTCGGAAAAACACAAAATCTTTGAATTTGGATAATGTCTTCATACCTTAAACGGCCTCCATGGACACTTACCCCCTGTAAAATACGGTCAACTTGCATGCGGTTTCACAGCAAACAATACAGCACTGTACACTGTTACAAAAAAACACATTTCTAAGGTTGGGAATAACTTTTCAAGTTTTCAAGGGAGGCAGATAAAATTGATATCTAAATTAAAGCTTAGGTTCTCCCCTCTCGGAAAAACACAAAATCTTTGAATTTGGATAATGTCTTCATACCTTAAACGGCCTCCATGGACACTTACCCCCTGTAAAATACGGTCAACTTGCATGCGGTTTCACAGCAAACAATACAGCACTGTACACTGTTACGAAGAAACATTTCTAAGGTTGGGAATAACTTTTCAAGTTTTACGGGAGGCAGATAAAATTGATATCTAAATTAAAGCTTAGGTTCTCCCTCTCGGAAAAACACAAAATCTTTGAATTTGGATAATGTCTTCATACCTTAAACGGCCTCCATGGACACTTACCCCCTGTAAAATACGGTCAACTTGCATGCGGTTTCACAGCAAACAATACAGCACTGTACACTGTTACGAAAGAAACATTTCTAAGGTTGGGAATAACTTTTCAAGTTTTACGGAGGCAGATAAAATTGATATCTAAATTAAAGCTTAGGTTCTCCCCTCTCGGAAAAACACAAAATCTTTGAATTTGGATAATGTCTTCATACCTTAAACGGCCTCCATGGACACTTACCCCCTGTAAAATACGGTCAACTTGCATGCGGTTTCACAGCAAACAATACAGCACTGTACACTGTTACGAAAGAAACATTTCTAAGGTTGGGAATAACTTTTCAAGTTTTCAAGGTAGGAAGATAAATTGACATCTAAATTAAAGCTTAGGTTCACCCTCTCGGAAAAACACAAAATCTTTGAATTTGGATAATGTCTTCATACCTTAAACGGCCTCCATGGACACTTACCCCCTGTAAAATACGGTCAACTTGCATGCGGTTTCACAGCAAACAATACAGCACTGTACACTGTTACGAAAGAAACATTTCTAAGGTTGGGAATAACTTTTCAAGTTTTCAATGGAGGACGAGACAGTGATATCTAAATTAAAGCTTAGGTTCCCCCTCTCGGAAAAACACAAAATCTTTGAATTTGGATAATGTCTTCATACCTTAAACGGCCTCCATGGACACTTACCCCCCTGTAAAATACGGTCAACTTGCATGCGGTTTCACAGCAAACAATACAGCACTGTACACTGTTACGAAAGAAACATTTCTAAGGTTGGGAATAACTTTTCAAGTTTTTACGGGAGGCAGATAAAATTGATATCTAAATTAAAGCTTAGGTTCTCCCCTCTCGGAAAAACACAAAATCTTTGAATTTGGATAATGTCTTCATACCTTAAACGGCCTCCATGGACACTTACCCCCTGTAAAATACGGTCAACTTGCATGCGGTTTCACAGCAAACAATACAGCACTGTACACTGTTACGAAAGAAACATTTCTAAGGTTGGGAATAACTTTTCAAGTTTTAACGGGAGGCAGATAAAATTGATATCTAAATTAAAGCTTAGGTTCTCCCCTCTCGGAAAAACACAAAATCTTTGAATTTGGATAATGTCTTCATACCTTAAACGGCCTCCATGGACACTTACCCCCCTGTAAAATACGGTCAACTTGCATGCGGTTTCACAGCAAACAATACAGCACTGTACACTGTTACGAAAGAAACATTTCTAAGGTTGGGAATAACTTTTCAAGTTTTCAAGGGAGGCAGATAAAATTGATATCTAAATTAAAGCTTAGGTTCTCCCCTCTCGGAAAAACACAAAATCTTTGAATTTGGATAATGTCTTCATACCTTAAACGGCCTCCATGGACACTTACCCCCTGTAAAATACGGTCCACTTGCATGCGGTTTCACAGCAAACAATACAGCACTGTACACTGTTACGAAAGAAACATTTCTAAGGTTGGGAATAACTTTTCAAGTTTTTACGGGAGGCGATAAATTTATATCTAAATTAAAGCTTAGGTTCTCCCCTCTCGGAAAAACACAAAATCTTTGAATTTGGATAATGTCTTCATACCTTAAACGGCCTCCATGGACACTTACCCCCTGTAAAATACGGTCAACTTGCATGCGGTTTCACAGCAAACAATACAGCACTGTACACTGTTACGAAAGAAACATTTCTAAGGTTGGGAATAACTTTTCAAGTTTTTACGGGAGGCAGATAAAATTGATATCTAAATTAAAGCTTAGGTTCTCCCCTCTCGGAAAAACACAAAATCTTTGAATTTGGATAATGTCTTCATACCTTAAACGGCCTCCATGGACACTTACCCCCTGTAAAATACGGTCAACTTGCATGCGGTTTCACAGCAAACAATACAGCACTGTACACTGTTACGAAAGAAACATTTCTAAGGTTGGGAATAACTTTTCAAGTTTTCAAGGGAGGCAGATAAAATTGATATCTAAATTAAAGCTTAGGTTCTCCCCTCTCGGAAAAACACAAAATCTTTGAATTTGGATAATGTCTTCATACCTTAAACGGCCTCCATGGACACTTACCCCCTGTAAAATACGGTCAACTTGCATGCGGTTTCACAGCAAACAATACAGCACTGTACACTGTTACGAAAGAAACATTTCTAAGGTTGGGAATAACTTTTCAAGTTTTCAAGGGAGGACGATAAATTTATATCTAAATTAAAGCTTAGGTTCTTCCCTCTCGGAAAAACACAAAATCTTTGAATTTGGATAATGTCTTCATACCTTAAACGGCCTCCATGGACACTTACCCCCTGTAAAATACGGTCAACTTGCATGCGGTTTCACAGCAAACAATACAGCACTGTACACTGTTACGAAAGAAACATTTCTAAGGTTGGGAATAACTTTTCAAGTTTTTACGGGAGGCAGATAAAATTGATATCTAAATTAAAGCTTAGGTTCTCCCCTCTCGGAAAAACACAAAATCTTTGAATTTGGATAATGTCTTCATACCTTAAACGGCCTCCATGGACACTTACCCCCCTGTAAAATACGGTCAACTTGCGTGCGGTTTCACAGCAAACAATACAGCACTGTACACTGTTACGAAAGAAACATTTCTAAGGTTGGGAATAACTTTTCAAGTTTTCAAGGGAGGCAAATAAATTTATATCTAAATTAAAGCTTAGGTTGTCCCCTCTCGGAAAAACACAAAATCTTTGAATTTGGATAATGTCTTCATACCTTAAACGGCCTCCATGGACACTTACCCCCCTGTAAAATACGGTCAACTTGCATGCGGTTTCACAGCAAACAATACAGCACTGTACACTGTTACGAAAGAAACATTTCTAAGGTTGGGAATAACTTTTCAAGTTTTTACGGGAGGCAGATAAAATTGATATCTAAATTAAAGCTTAGGTTCTCCCCTCTCGGAAAAACACAAAATCTTTGAATTTGGATAATGTCTTCATACCTTAAACGGCCTCCATGGACACTTACCCCCCTGTAAAATACGGTCAACTTGCATGCGGTTTCACAGCAAACAATACAGCACTGTACACTGTTACGAAAGAAACATTTCTAAGGTTGGGAATAACTTTTCAAGTTTTTACGGGAGGCACATAAAATTGACATCTAAATTAAAGCTTAGGTTCTCCCCTCTCGGAAAAACACAAAATCTTTGAATTTGGATAATGTCTTCATACCTTAAACGGCCTCCATGGACACTTACCCCCCTGTAAAATA
>CM055824.1:2578393-2598364 GCA_029582265.1 Zoroaster sp. YZ-2022
TGTTTTACGAAAGAAACATTTCTAAGGTTGGGAATAACTTTTCAAGTTTTTACGGAGGTAGATAAAATTGATATCTAAATTAAAGCTTAGGTTCTCCCTCGAAAAACACAAAATCTTTGAATTTGGATAATGTCTTCATACCTTAAACGGCCTCCATGGACACTTACCCCCTGTAAAATACGGTCAACTTGCATGCGGTTTCACAGCAAACAATACAGCACTGTACACTGTTACGAAAGAAACATTTCTAAGGTTGGGAATAACTTTTCAAGTTTTTACGGGAGGCAGATAAAATTGATATCTAAATTAAAGCTTAGGTTCTCCCCTCTCGGAAAAACACAAAAATCTTTGAATTTGGATAATGTCTTCATACCTTAAACGGCCTCCATGGACACTTACCCCCCTGTAAAATACGGTCAACTTGCATGCGGTTTCACAGCAAACAATACAGCACTGTACACTGTTACGAAAGAAACATTTCTAAGATTGGGAATAACTTTTCAAGTTTTTACGGGAGGCAGATAAAATTGATATCTAAATTAAAGCTTAGGTTCTCCCCTCTCGGAAACACAAAATCTTTTGAATTTGGATAATGTCTTCATACCTTAAACGGCCTCCATGGACACTTACCCGCTGTAAAATACGGTCAACTTGCATGCGGTTTCACAGCAAACAATACAGCACTGTACACTGTTACGAAAGAAACATTTCTAAGGTTGGGAATAACTTTTCAAGTTTTTACGGGAGGCAGATAAAATTGATATCTAAATTAAAGCTTAGGTTCTCCTCTCGAAAAAACACAAAATCTTTGAATTTGGATAATGTCTTCATACCTTAAACGGCCTCCATGGACACTTACCTTCCTGTAAAATACGGTCAACTTGCATGCGGTTTCACAGCAAACAATACAGCACTGTACACTGTTACGAAAGAAACATTTCTAAGGTTGGGAATAACTTTTCAAGTTTTACGGGAGGCAGATAAATTGATATCTAAATTAAAGCTTAGGTTCTCCTCTCGAAAAAACACAAAATCTTTGAATTTGGATAATGTCTTCATACCTTAACCGGCCTCCATGGACACTTACCCCCCGGTAAAAGACGGTCAACTTGCATGCGGTTTCACAGCAAACATATACCGCACTGTACACTGTTACGAAAGAAACATTTCTAAGGTTGGGAATAACTTTTCAAGTTTTTACGGGAGGCAGAGACACTTGATATCTCAATTACAGCTTAGGTTCTCCTCTCGAAAAACACAAAATCTTTGAATTTGGATAATGTCTTCATACCTTAAACGGCTCCATGGACACTTACCCCCCCGTAAAATACGGTCAACTTGCATGCGGTTTCACAGCAAACAATACAGCACTGTACACTGTTACGAAAGAAACATTTCTAAGGTTGGGAATAACTTTTCAAGTTTTTACGGGAGGCAGATAAAATTGATATCTAAATTAAAGCTTAGGTTCTCCCCTCTCGGAAAAACATAAAATCTTTGAATTTGGATAATGTCTTTATACCTTAAACGGCCTCCATGGACACTTACCCCACTGTAAAATACGGTCAACTTGCATGCGGTTTCACAGCAAACAATACAGCACTGTACACTGTTACGAAAGAAACATTTCTAAGGTTGGGAATAACTTTTCAAGTTTTTACGGGAGGCAGATAAAATTGATATCTAAATTAAAGCTTAGGTTCTCGCCTCTCTGAAAAACACAAAATCTTTGAATTTGGATAATGTCTTCATACCTTAAACGGCCTCCATGGACACTTAACCCCCTGTAAAATACGGTCAACTTGCATGCGGTTTCACAGCAAACAATACAGCACTGTACACTGTTACGAAAGAAACATTTCTAAGGTTGGGAATAACTTTTCAAGTTTTTACGGGAGGCAGATAAAATTGATATCTAAATTAAAGCTTAGGTTCTCCCTTCAGATATAAACACAAAATCTATGAATTTGGATAATGTCTTCATACCTTAAACGGCCTCCATGGACACTTACCCCTGTAAAATACGGTCAACTTGCATGCGGTTTCACAGCAAACAATACAGCACTGTACACTGTTACGAAAGAAACATTTCTAAGGTTGGGAATAACTTTTCAAGTTTTTACGGGAGGCAGATAAAATTGATATCTAAATTAAAGCTTAGGTTCTCCCTCTCGAAAAACACAAAATCTTTTGAATTTGGATAATGTCTTCATACCTTAAACGGCCTCCATGGACACTTACCCCTGTAAAATACGGTCAACTTGCATGCGGTTTCACAGCAAACAATACAGCACTGTACACTGTTACGAAAGAAACATTTCTAAGGTTGGGAATAACTTTTCAAGTTTTTACGGGAGGCAGATAAAATTGATATCTAAATTAAAGCTTAGGTTCTCCTCTCGAAAAACACAAAATCTTTGAATTTGGATAATGTCTTCATACCTTAAACGGCCTCCATGGACACTTACCTTCCTGTAAAATACGGTCAACTTGCATGCGGTTTCACAGCAAACAATACAGCACTGTACACTGTTACGAAAGAAACATTTCTAAGGTTGGGAATAACTTTTCAAGTTTTTACGGAGGCAGATAAAATTGATATCTAAATTAAAGCTTAGGTTCTCCCTCTCGAAAAACACAAAATCTTTTGAATTTGGATAATGTCTTCATACCTTAAACGGCCTCCATGGACACTTACCCCTGTAAAATACGGTCAACTTGCATGCGGTTTCACAGCAAACAATACAGCACTGTACACTGTTACGAAAGAAACATTTCTAAGGTTGGGAATAACTTTTCAAGTTTTTACGGGAGGCAGATAAATGTGATATCTAAATTAAAGCTTAGGTTCTCCCTCTCGAAAAACACAAAATCTTTGAATTTGGATAATGTCTTCATACCTTAAACGGCCTCCATGGACACTTACCCCCTGTAAAATACGGTCAACTTGCATGCGGTTTCACAGCAAACAATACAGCACTGTACACTGTTACGAAAGAAACATTTCTAAGGTTGGGAATAACTTTTCAAGTTTTTACGGGAGGCAGATAAAATTGATATCTAAATTAAAGCTTAGGTTCTCCCCTCTCGGAAACACACAAAATCTTTGAATTTGGATAATGTCTTCATACCTTAAACGGCCTCCATGGACACTTACCCCCTGTAAAATACGGTCAACTTGCATGCGGTTTCACAGCAAACAATACAGCACTGTACACTGTTACGAAAGAAACATTTCTAAGGTTGGGAATAACTTTTCAAGTTTTTACGGGAGGCAGATAAAATTTGATATTCTAAATTAAAGCTTAGGTTCTCCTCTCGGAAAACACATAATCTTTGAATTTGGTTAATGTGTTCTTACCTTAATCGGCCTCCATTGACATTTACCCAGCTGTTAAATACTGTCATCTTGCATGAGGTTTCACAGCAAACAATACAGCACTGTACACTGTTACGAAAGAAACATTTCTAAGGTTGGGAATAACTTTTCAAGTTTTTACGGAGGCAGATAAATTGATATCTAAATTAAAGCTTAGGTTCTCCCTCTCGGAAAAACACAAAATCTTTGAATTTGGATAATGTCTTCATACCTTAAACGGCCTCCATGGACACTTACCCCTGTAAAATACGGTCAACTTGCATGCGGTTTCACAGCAAACAATACAGCACTGTACACTGTTACGAAAGAAACATTTCTAAGGTTGGGAATAACTTTTCAAGTTTTTACGGGAGGCAGATAAAATTGATATCTAAATTAAAGCTTAGGTCTCCCTCTCGAAAAACACAAAATCTTTGAATTTGGATAATGTCTTCATACCTTAAACGGCCTCCATGGACACTTACCCCTGTAAAATACGGTCAACTTGCATGCGGTTTCACAGCAAACAATACAGCACTGTACACTGTTACGAAAGAAACATTTCTAAGGTTGGGAATAACTTTTCAAGTTTTTACGGGAGGCAGATAAAATTGATATCTAAATTAAAGCTTAGGTTCTCCTCTCGGAAAACACACAAATCTTTGAATTTGGATAATGTCTTCATACCTTAAACGGCCTCCATGGACACTTACCCTCCTGTAAAATACGGTCAACTTGCATGCGGTTTCACAGCAAACAATACAGCACTGTACACTGTTACGAAATAAACATTTCTAAGGTTGGGAATAACTTTTCAAGTTTTACGGGAGGCAGATAAAATTGATATCTAAATTAAAGCTTAGGTTCTCTCCTCTCGAAAACACAAAATCTTTGAATTTGGATAATGTCTTCATACCTTAAACGGCCTCCATGGACACTTACCCCCCTGTAAAATACGGTCAACTTGCATGCGGTTTCACAGCAAATAATACAGCACTGTACACTGTTACGAAAGAAACATTTCTAAGGTTGGGAATAACTTTTCAAGTTTTTACGGGAGGCCGATAAATTGATATCTAAATTAAAGCTTAGGTTCTCCTCTCGAAAACACAAAATCTTTGAATTTGGATAATGTCTTCATACCTTAAACGGCCTCCATGGACACTTACCCCTGTAAAATACGGTCAACTTGCATGCGGTTTCACAGCAAACAATACAGCACTGTACACTGTTACGAAAGAAACATTTCTAAGGTTGGGAATAACTTTTCAAGTTTTACGGGAGGCAGATAAAATTGATATCTAAATTAAAGCTTAGGTTCTCCCTCTCGAAAAACACAAAATCTTTGAATTTGGATAATGTCTTCATACCTTAAACGGCCTCCATGGACACTTACCCCTGTAAAATACGGTCAACTTGCATGCGGTTTCACAGCAAACAATACAGCACTGTACACTGTTACGAAAGAAACATTTCTAAGGTTGGGAATAACTTTTCAAGTTTTTACGGGAGGCAGATAAATTGATATCTAAATTAAAGCTTAGGTTCTCCCTCTCGAAAAACACAAAATCTTTGAATTTGGATAATGTCTTCATACCGTCAACGGCCTCCATGGACACTGACCCCTGTAAAATACGGTCAACTTGCATGCGGTTTCACAGCAAACAATACAGCACTGTACACTGTTACGAAAGAAACATTTCTAAGGTTGGGAATAACTTTTCAGGTTTTTACGGGAGGCAGATAAAATTGATATCTAAATTAAAGCTTAGGTTCTCCTCTCTGAAAACACAAAATCTTTGAATTTGGATAATGTCTTCATACCTTAAACGGCCTCCATGGACACTTACCCTCCTGTAAAATACGGTCAACTTGCATGCGGTTTCACAGCAAACAATACAGCACTGTACACTGTTACGAAAGAAACATTTCTAAGGTTGGGAATAACTTTTCAAGTTTTTACGGGAGGCAGATAAAATTGATATCTAAATTAAAGCTTAGGTTCTCCCCTCTCGGAAAAACACAAAATCTTTGAATTTGGATAATGTCTTCATACCTTAAACGGCCTCCATGGACACTTACCCCCCTGTAATATACGGTCAACTTGCATGCGGTTTCACAGCAAACAATACAGCACTGTACACTGTTACGAAAGAAACATTTCTAAGGTTGGGAATAACTTTTCAAGTTTTTACGGGAGGCAGATAAAATTGATATCTAAATTAAAGCTTAGGTTCTCCCCTCTCGGAAAAACACAAAATCTTTGAATTTGGATAATGTCTTCATACCTTAAACGGCCTCCATGGACACTTACCCCCTGTAAAATACGGTCAACTTGCATGCGGTTTCACAGCAAACAATACAGCACTGTACACTGTTACGAAAGAAACATTTCTAAGGTTGGGAATAACTTTTCAAGTTTTTACGGGAGGCAGATAAATTTCATATCTAAATTAAAGCTTAGGTTCTCCCTCTCGAAAACACAAAATCTTTGAATTTGGATAATGTCTTCATACCTTAAACGGCCTCCATGGACACTTACCCCCTGTAAAATACGGTCAACTTGCATGCGGTTTCACAGCAAACAATACAGCACTGTACACTGTTACGAAAGAAACATTTCTAAGGTTGGGAATAACTTTTCAAGTTTTTACGGGAGGCAGATAAAATTGATATCTAAATTAAAGCTTAGGTTCTCCCCACTCGGATTTACTGTATTTCTTTGATTTTGGATAATGTCTTCATACCTTAAACGGCCTCCATGGACACTTACCCCCTGTAAAATACGGTCAACTTGCATGCGGTTTCACAGCAAACAATACAGCACTGTACACTGTTACGAAAGAAACATTTCTAAGGTTGGGAATAACTTTTCAAGTTTTACGGGAGGCAGATAAAATTGATATCTAAATTAAAGCTTAGGTTCTCCCTCTCGAAAAACACAAAATCTTTGAATTTGGATAATGTCTTCATACCTTAAACGGCCTCCATGGACACTTACCCCTGTAAAATACGGTCAACTTGCATGCGGTTTCACAGCAAACAATACAGCACTGTACACTGTTACGAAAGAAACATTTCTAAGGTTGGGAATAACTTTTCAAGTTTTTACGGGAGGCAGATAAAATTGATATCTAAATTAAAGCTTAGGTTCCCCCTCTCGGAAAAACACAAAATCTTTGAATTTGGATAATGTCTTCATACCTTAAACGGCCTCCATGGACACTTACCCCGCTGTAAAATACGGTCAACTTGCATGCGGTTTCACAGCAAACAATACAGCACTGTACACTGTTACGAAAGAAACATTTCTAAGGTTGGGAATAACTTTTCAAGTTTTTACGGGAGGCAGATAAAATTGATATCTAAATTAAAGCTTAGGTTCTCCCCTCTCAGAAAAACACAAAATCTTTGAATTTGGATAATGTCTTCATACCTTAAACGGCCTCCATGGACACTTACCCCCTGTAAAATACGGTCAACTTGCATGCGGTTTCACAGCAAACAATACAGCACTGTACACTGTTACGAAAGAAACATTTCTAAGGTTGGGAATAACTTTTCAAGTTTTTACGGGAGGCAGATAAAATTGATATCTAAATTAAAGCTTAGGTTCTCCCCTCTCGGAAAAACACAAAATCTTTGAATTTGGATAATGTCTTCATACCTTAAACGGCCTCCATGGACACTTACCCCCCCTGTAAAATACGGTCAACTTGCATGCGGTTTCACAGCAAACAATACAGCACTGTACACTGTTACGAAAGAAACATTTCTAAGGTTGGGAATAACTTTTCAAGTTTTTACGGGAGGCAGATAAAATTGATATCTAAATTAAAGCTTAGGTTCTCCCCTCTCGGCAAAACACAAAATCTTTGAATTTGGATAATGTCTTCATACCTTAAACGGCCTCCATGGACACTTACTCCCCTGTAAAATACGGTCAACTTGCATGCGGTTTCACAGCAAACAATACAGCACTGTACACTGTTACGAAAGAAACATTTCTAAGGTTGGGAATAACTTTTCAAGTTTTTACGGGAGGCAGATAAAATTGATATCTAAATTAAAGCTTAGGTTCTCCCCTCTCGGAAAAACACAAAATCTTTGAATTTGGATAATGTCTTCATACCTTAAACGGCCTCCATGGACACTTACCCCCTGTAAAATACGGTCAACTTGCATGCGGTTTCACAGCAAACAATACAGCACTGTACACTGTTACGAAAGAAACATTTCTAAGGTTGGGAATAACTTTTCAAGTTTTTACGGGAGGCAGATAAAATTGATATCTAAATTAAAGCTTAGGTTCTCCCTCTCGGAAAACACAAAATCTTTGAATTTGGATAATGTCTTCATACCTTAAACGGCCTCCATGGACACTTACCCCCTGTAAAATACGGTCAACTTGCATGCGGTTTCACAGCAAACAATACAGCACTGTACACTGTTACGAAAGAAACATTTCTAAGGTTGGGAATAACTTTTCAAGTTTTTACGGGAGGCAGATAAAATTGATATCTAAATTAAAGCTTAGGTTCTCCCCTCTCGGAAAAACACAAAATCTTTGAATTTGGATAATGTCTTCATACCTTAAACGGCCTCCATGGACACTTACCCCCTGTAAAATATGGTCAACTTGCATGCGGTTTCACAGCAAACAATACAGCACTGTACACTGTTACGAAAGAAACATTTCTAAGGTTGGGAATAACTTTTCAAGTTTTTACGGGAGGCAGATAAAATTGATATCTAAATTAAAGCTTAGGTTCTCCCCTCTCGGAAAAACACAAAATCTTTGAATTTGGATAATGTCTTCATACCTTAAACGGCCTCCATGGACACTTACACCCTGTAAAATACGGTCAACTTGCATGCGGTTTCACAGCAAACAATACAGCACTGTACACTGTTACGAAAGAAACATTTCTAAGGTTGGGAATAACTTTTCAAGTTTTTACGGAAGGCAGATAAAATTGATATCTAAATTAAAGCTTAGGTTCTCCCCTCTCGGAAAAACACAAAATCTTTGAATTTGGATAATGTCTTCATACCTTAAACGGCCTCCATGGACACTTACCCCCTGTAAAATACGGTCAACTTGCATGCGGTTTCACAGCAAACAATACAGCACTGTACACTGTTACGAAAGAAACATTTCTAAGGTTGGGAATAACTTTTCAAGTTTTTACGGGAGGCAGATAAAATTGATATCTAAATTAAAGCTTAGGTTCTCCCCTCGGAAAAACACAAAATCTTTGAATTTGGATAATGTCTTCATACCTTAAACGGCCTCCATGGACACTTACCCCCTGTAAAATACGGTCAACTTGCATGCGGTTTCACAGCAAACAATACAGCACTGTACACTGTTACGAAAGAAACATTTCTAAGGTTGGGAATAACTTTTCAGGTTTTTACGGGAGGCAGATAAAATTGATATCTAAATTAAAGCTTAGGTTATACCCTCTCGGAAAAACACAAAATCTTTGAATTTGGATAATGTCTTCATACCTTAAACGGCCTCCATGGACAATTACCCACCTGTAAAATACGGTCAACTTGCATGCGGTTTCACAGCAAACAATACAGCACTGTACACTGTTACGAAAGAAACATTTCTAAGGTTGGGAATAACTTTTCAAGTTTTACGGGAGGCAGATAAAATTGATATCTAAATTAAAGCTTAGGTTCTCCCCTCTCGGAAAAACACAAAATCTTTGAATTTGGATAATGTCTTCATACCTTAAACGGCCTCCATGGACATTTACGCTCAACTTGCATGCGGTTTCACAGCAAACAATACAGCACTGTATACTGTTACGAAAGAAACATTTCTAAGGTTGGGAATAACTTTTCAAGTTTTTACGGGAGGCAGATAAAATTGATATCTAAATTAAAGCTTAGGTTCTCCCCTCTCGAAAAACACAAAATCTTTGAATTTGGATAATGTCTTCATACCTTAAACGGCCTCCATGGACACTTACCACCCTGTAAAATACGGTCAACTTGCATGCGGTTTCACAGCAAACAATACAGCACTGTACACTGTTACGAAAGAAACATTTCTAAGGTTGGGAATAACTTTTCAAGTTTTTACGGGAGGCAGATAAAATTGATATCTAAATTAAAGCTTAGGTTCTCCCCTCTCGGAAAAACACAAAATCTTTGAATTTGGATAATGTCTTCATACCTTAAACGGCCTCCATGGACACTTACCACCCTGTAAAATACGGTCAACTTGCATGCGGTTTCACAGCAAACAATACAGCACTGTACACTGTTACGAAAGAAACATTTCTAAGGTTGGGAATAACTTTTCAAGTTTTTACGGGAGGCAGATAAAATTGATATCTAAATTAAAGCTTAGGTTCTCACCTCTCGGAAAACACAAAATCTTTGAATTTGGATAATGTCTTCATACCTTAAACGGCCTCCATGGACACTTACCCCCTGTAAAATACGGTCAACTTGCATGCGGTTTCACAGCAAACAATACAGCACTGTACACTGTTACGAAAGAAACATTTCTAAGGTTGGGAATAACTTTTCAAGTTTTTACGGGAGGCAGATATAATTGATATCTAAATTAAAGCTTAGGTTCTCCCCTCTCGGAAAAACACAAAATCTTTGAATTTGGATAATGTCTTCATACCTTAAACGGCCTCCATGGACATTTACCCCTGTAAAATACGGTCAACTTGCATGCGGTTTCACAGCAAACAATACAGCACTGTACACTGTTACGAAAGAAACATTTCTAAGATTGGGAATAACTTTTCAAGTTTTTACGGGAGGCAGATAAAATTGATATCTAAATTAAAGCTTAGGTTCTCCCCTCTCGGAAAAACACAAAATCTTTGAATTTGGATAATGTCTTCATACCTTAAACGGCCTCCATGGACACTTACCCCCTGTAAAATACGGTCAACTTGCATGCGGTTTCACAGCAAACAATACAGCACTGTACACTGTTACGAAAGAAACATTTCTAAGGTTGGGAATAACTTTTCAAGTTTTTACGGGAGGCAGATAAAATTGATATCTAAATTAAAGCTTAGGTTCTCCCCTCTCGGAAAAACACAAAATCTTTGAATTTGGATAATGTCTTCATACCTTAAACGGCCTCCATGGACACTTAACCCCCTGTAAAATACGGTCAACTTGCATGCGGTTTCACAGCAAACAATACAGCACTGTACACTGTTACGAAAGAAACATTTCTAAGGTTGGGAATAACTTTTCAAGTTTTTACGGGAGGCAGATAAAATTGATATCTAAATTAAAGCTTAGGTTCTCACCTCTCGGAAAACACAAAATCTTTGAATTTGGATAATGTCTTCATACCTTAAACGGCCTCCATGGACACTTACCCCCCTGTAAAATACGGTCAACTTGCATGCGGTTTCACAGCAAACAATACAGCACTGTACACTGTTACGAAAGAAACATTTCTAAGGTTGGGAATAACTTTTCAAGTTTTTACGGGAGGCAGATAAAATTGATATCTAAATTAAAGCTTAGGTTCTCCCCTCTCGGAAAAACACAAAATCTTTGAATTTGGATAATGTCTTCATACCTTAAACGGCCTCCATGGACACTTACCCCCTGTAAAATACGGTCAACTTGCATGCGGTTTCACAGCAAACAATACAGCACTGTACACTGTTACGAAAGAAACATTTCTAAGGTTGGGAATAACTTTTCAAGTTTTTACGGGAGGCAGATAAAATTGATATCTAAATTAAAGCTTAGGTTCTCCCCTCTCGGAAAAACACAAAATCTTTGAATTTGGATAATGTCTTCATACCTTAAACGGCCTCCATGGACACTTACCCCTGTAAAATACGGTCAACTTGCATGCGGTTTCACAGCAAACAATACAGCACTGTACACTGTTACGAAAGAAACATTTCTAAGGTTGGGAATAACTTTTCAAGTTTTTACGGGAGGCAGATAAAATTGATATCTAAATTAAAGCTTAGGTTCTCTCCTCTCGGAAAAACACAAAATCTTTGAATTTGGATAATGTCTTCATACCTTAAACGGCCTCCATGGACACTTACCCCCTGTAAAATACGGTCAACTTGCATGCGGTTTCACAGCAAACAATACAGCACTGTACACTGTTACGAAAGAAACATTTCTAAGGTTGGGAATAACTTTTCAAGTTTTGACGGGAGGCAGATAAAATTGATATCTAAATTAAAGCTTAGGTTCTCCCCTCTCGGAAAAACACAAAATCTTTGAATTTGGATAATGTCTTCATACCTTAAACGGCCTCCATGGACACTTACCCCCTGTAAAATACGGTCAACTTGCATGCGGTTTCACAGCAAACAATACAGCACTGTACACTGTTACGAAAGAAACATTTCTAAGGTTGGGAATAACTTTTCAAGTTTTTACGGGAGGCAGATAAAATTGATATCTAAATTAAAGCTTAGGTTCTCCCCTCTCGGAAAAACACAAAATCTTTGAATTTGGATAATGTCTTCATACCTTAAACGGCCTCCATGGACACTTACCCCCCTGTAAAATATGGTCAACTTGCATGCGGTTTCACAGCAAACAATACAGCACTGTACACTGTTACGAAAGAAACATTTCTAAGGTTGGGAATAACTTTTCAAGTTTTTACGGGAGGCAGATAAAATGTATATCTAAATTAAAGCTTAGGTTCTCCCCTCTCGGAAAAACACAAAATCTTTGAATTTGGATAATGTCTTCATACCTTAAACGGCCTCCATGGACATTTACACCCTGTAAAATACGGTCAACTTGCATGCGGTTTCACAGCAAACAATACAGCACTGTACACTGTTACGAAAGAAACATTTCTAAGGTTGGGAATAACTTTTCAAGTTTTTACGGGAGGCAGATAAAATTGATATCTAAATTAAAGCTTAGGTTCTCCCCTCTCGGAAAAACACAAAATCTTTGAATTTGGATAATGTCTTCATACCTTAAACGGCCTCCATGGACACTTACCCCCCTGTAAAATACGGTCAACTTGCATGCGGTTTCACAGCAAACAATACAGCACTGTACACTGTTACGAAAGAAACATTTCTAAGGTTGGGAATAACTTTTCAAGTTTTTACGGGAGGCAGATAAAATTGATATCTAAATTAAAGCTTAGGTTCTCCCTCTCGGAAAAACACAAAATCTTTGAATTTGGATAATGTCTTCATACCTTAAACGGCCTCCATGGACACTTACCCCCTGTAAAATACGGTCAACTTGCATGCGGTTTCACAGCAAACAATACAGCACTGTACACTGTTCAGAAAGAAACATTTCTAAGGTTGGGAATAACTTTTCAAGTTTTTACGGGAGGCAGATAAAATTGATATCTAAATTAAAGCTTAGGTTCTCCCCTCTCGGAAAAACACAAAATCTTTGAATTTGGATAATGTCTTCATACCTTAAACGGCCTCCATGGACACTTACCCCCCTGTAAAATACGGTCAACTTGCATGCGGTTTCACAGCAAACAATACAGCACTGTACACTGTTACGAAAGAAACATTTCTAAGGTTGGGAATAACTTTTCAAGTTTTTACGGGAGGCAGATAAAATTGATATCTAAATTAAAGCTTAGGTTCTCCCCTCTCGGAAAAACACAAAATCTTTGAATTTGGATAATGTCTTCATACCTTAAACGGCCTCCATGGACATTTACCCCCTGTAAAATACGGTCAACTTGCATGCGGTTTCACAGCAAACAATACAGCACTGTACACTGTTACGAAAGAAACATTTCTAAGGTTGGGAATAACTTTTCAAGTTTTTACGGGAGGCAGATAAAATTGATATCTAAATTAAAGCTTAGGTTCTCCACTCTCGGAAAAACACAAAATCTTTGAATTTGGATAATGTCTTCATACCTTAAACGGCCTCCATGGACACTTACCCCCTGTAAAATACGGTCAACTTGCATGCGGTTTCACAGCAAACAATACAGCACTGTACACTGTTACGAAAGAAACATTTCTAAGGTTGGGAATAACTTTTCAAGTTTTTACGGGAGGCAGATAAAATTGATATCTAAATTAAAGCTTAGGTTCTCCCTCTCGGAAAAACACAAAATCTTTGAATTTGGATAATGTCTTCATACCTTAAACGGCCTCCATGGACACTTACCCCCCTGTAAAATACGGTCAACTTGCATGCGGTTTCACAGCAAACAATACAGCACTGTACACTGTTACGAAAGAAACATTTCTAAGGTTGGGAATAACTTTTCAAGTTTTTACGGGAGGCAGATAAAATTGATATCTAAATTAAAGCTTAGGTTCTCCCCTCTCGGAAAAACACAAAATCTTTGAATTTGGATAATGTCTTCATACCTTAAACGGCCTCCATGGACACTTACCCCCTGTAAAATACGGTCAACTTGCATGCGGTTTCACAGCAAACAATACAGCACTGTACACTGTTACGAAAGAAACATTTCTAAGGTTGGGAATAACTTTTCAAGTTTTTACGGGAGGCAGATAAAATTGATATCTAAATTAAAGCTTAGGTTCTCCCTCTCGGAAAAACACAAAATCTTTGAATTTGGATAATGTCTTCATACCTTAAACGGCCTCCATGGACACTTACCCCCCTGTAAAATACGGTCAACTTGCATGCGGTTTCACAGCAAACAATACAGCACTGTACACTGTTACGAAAGAAACATTTCTAAGGTTGGGAATAACTTTTCAAGTTTTTACGGGAGGCAGATAAAATTGATATCTAAATTAAAGCTTAGGTTCTCCCCTCTCGGAAAAACACAAAATCTTTGAATTTGGATAATGTCTTCATACCTTAAACGGCCTCCATGGACACTTACCCCCTGTAAAATACGGTCAACTTGCATGCGGTTTCACAGCAAACAATACAGCACTGTACACTGTTACGAAAGAAACATTTCTAAGGTTGGGAATAACTTTTCAAGTTTTTACGGGAGGCAGATAAAATTGATATCTAAATTAAAGCTTAGGTTCTCCCTCTCGGAAAAACACAAAATCTTTGAATTTGGATAATGTCTTCATACCTTAAACGGCCTCCATGGACACTTACCCCCCTGTAAAATACGGTCAACTTGCATGCGGTTTCACAGCAAACAATACAGCACTGTACACTGTTACGAAAGAAACATTTCTAAGGTTGGGAATAACTTTTCAAGTTTTTACGGGAGGCAGATAAAATTGATATCTAAATTAAAGCTTAGGTTCTCCCCTCTCGGAAAAACACAAAATCTTTGAATTTGGATAATGTCTTCATACCTTAAACGGCCTCCATGGACACTTACCCCCTGTAAAATACGGTCAACTTGCATGCGGTTTCACAGCAAACAATACAGCACTGTACACTGTTACGAAAGAAACATTTCTAAGGTTGGGAATAACTTTTCAAGTTTTTACGGGAGGCAGATAAAATTGATATCTAAATTAAAGCTTAGGTTCTCCCCTCTCGGAAAAACACAAAATCTTTGAATTTGGATAATGTCTTCATACCTTAAACGGCCTCCATGGACATTTACCCCCTGTAAAATACGGTCAACTTGCATGCGGTTTCACAGCAAACAATACAGCACTGTACACTGTTACGAAAGAAACATTTCTAAGATTGGGAATAACTTTTCAAGTTTTTACGGGAGGCAGATAAAATTGATATCTAAATTAAAGCTTGGGTTCTCCCCTCTCGGAAAAACACAAAATCTTTGAATTTGGATAATGTCTTCATACCTTAAACGGCCTCCATGGACACTTACCCCCCTGTAAAATACGGTCAACTTGCATGCGGTTTCACAGCAAACAATACAGCACTGTACACTGTTACGAAAGAAACATTTCTAAGGTTGGGAATAACTTTTCAAGTTTTTACGGGAGGCAGATAAAATTGATATCTAAATTAAAGCTTAGGTTCTCCCCTCTCGGAAAAACACAAAATCTTTGAATTTGGATAATGTCTTCATACCTTAAACGGCCTCCATGGACACTTACCCCCTGTAAAATACGGTCAACTTGCATGCGGTTTCACAGCAAACAATACAGCACTGTACACTGTTACGAAAGAAACATTTCTAAGGTTGGGAATAACTTTTCAAGTTTTACGAGAGGCAGATAAAATTGATATCTAAATTAAATCTTAGGTTCACCCTCTCGGAAAAACACAAAATCTTTGAATTTGGATAATGTCTTCATACCTTAAACGGCCTCCATGGACACTTACCCCCTGTAAAATACGGTCAACTTGCATGCGGTTTCACAGCAAACAATACAGCACTGTACACTGTTACGAAAGAAACATTTCTAAGGTTGGGAATAACTTTTCAAGTTTTTACGGGAGGCAGATAAAATTGATATCTAAATTAAAGCTTAGGTTCCCCCTCTCGGAAAAACACAAAATCTTTGAATTTGGATAATGTCTTCATACCTTAAACGGCCTCCATGGACACTTACCCCCTGTAAAATACGGTCAACTTGCATGCGGTTTCACAGCAAACAATACAGCACTGTACACTGTTACGAAAGAAACATTTCTAAGGTTGGGAATAACTTTTCAAGTTTTTACGGGAGGCAGATAAAATTGATATCTAAATTAAAGCTTAGGTTCTCCCCTCTCGGAAAAACACAAAATCTTTGAATTTGGATAATGTCTTCATACCTTAAACGGCCTCCATGGACACTTACCCCCTGTAAAATACGGTCAACTTGCATGCGGTTTCACAGCAAACAATACAGCACTGTACACTGTTACAAAAGAAACATTTCTAAGGTTGGGAATAACTTTTCAAGTTTTTACGGGAGGCAGATAAAATTGATATCTAAATTAAAGCTTAGGTTCTCCCTCTCGGAAAAACACAAAATCTTTGAATTTGGATAATGTCTTCATACCTTAAACGGCCTCCATGGACACTTACCCCCTGTAAAATACGGTCAACTTGCATGCGGTTTCACAGCAAACAATACAGCACTGTACACTGTTACGAAAGAAACATTTCTAAGGTTGGGAATAACTTTTCAAGTTTTACGGGAGGCAGATAAAATTGATATCTAAATTAAAGCTTAGGTTCTCCCCTCTCGGAAAAACACAAAATCTTTGAATTTGGATAATGTCTTCATACCTTAAACGGCCTCCATGGACACTTACCCCCTGTAAAATACGGTCAACTTGCATGCGGTTTCACAGCAAACAATACAGCACTGTACACTGTTACGAAAGAAACATTTCTAAGGTTGGGAATAACTTTTCAAGTTTTTACGGGAGGCAGATAAAATTGATATCTAAATTAAAGCTTAGGTTCTCCCTCTCGGAAAAACACAAAATCTTTGAATTTGGATAATGTCTTCATACCTTAAACGGCCTCCATGGACACTTACCCCCTGTAAAATACGGTCAACTTGCATGCGGTTTCACAGCAAACAATACAGCACTGTACACTGTTACGAAAGAAACATTTCTAAGGTTGGGAATAACCTTTTCAAGTTTACGGGAGGCAGATAAAATTGATATCTAAATTAAAGCTTAGGTTCTCCCTCTCGGAAAACACAAAATCTTTGAATTTGGATAATGTCTTCATACCTTAAACGGCCTCCATGGACACTTACCCCCTGTAAAATACGGTCAACTTGCATGCGGTTTCACAGCAAACAATACAGCACTGTACACTGTTACGAAAGAAACATTTCTAAGGTTGGGAATAACTTTTCAAGCTTTTACGGGAGGCAGATAAAATTGATATCTAAATTAAAGCTTAGGTTCTCCCCTCTCGGAAAAACACAAAATCTTTGAATTTGGATAATGTCTTCATACCTTAAACGGCCTCCATGGACATTTACCCCCTGTAAAATACGGTCAACTTGCATGCGGTTTCACAGCAAACAATACAGCACTGTACACTGTTACGAAAGAAACATTTCTAAGGTTGGGAATAACTTTTCAAGTTTTACGGGAGGCAGATAAAATTGATATCTAAATTAAAGCTTAGGTTCTCCCCTCTCGGAAAAACACAAAATCTTTGAATTTGGATAATGTCTTCATACCTTAAACGGCCTCCATGGACACTTACCCCCTGTAAAATACGGTCAACTTGCATGCGGTTTCACAGCAAACAATACAGCACTGTACACTGTTACGAAAGAAACATTTCTAAGGTTGGGAATAACTTTTCAAGTTTTTACGGGAGGCAGATAAAATTGATATCTAAATTAAAGCTTAGGTTCTCCCCTCTCGGAAAAACACAAAATCTTTGAATTTGGATAATGTCTTCATATTAAACGGCCTCCATGGACACTTACCCCCTGTAAAATACGGTCAACTTGCATGCGGTTTCACAGCAAACAATACAGCACTGTACACTGTTACGAAAGAAACATTTCTAAGGTTGGGAATAACTTTTCAAGTTTTTACGGGAGGCAGATAAAATTGATATCTAAATTAAAGCTTAGGTTCTCTCCTCTCGGAAAAACACAAAATCTTTGAATTTGGATAATGTCTTCATACCTTAAACGGCCTCCATGGACACTTACCCCCTGTAAAATACGGTCAACTTGCATGCGGTTTCACAGCAAACAATACAGCACTGTACACTGTTACGAAAGAAACATTTCTAAGGTTGGGAATAACTTTTCAAGTTTTACGGGAGGCAGATAAAATTGATATCTAAATTAAAGCTTAGGTTCTCCCCTCTCGGAAAAACACAAAATCTTTGAATTTGGATAATGTCTTCATACCTTAAACGGCCTCCATGGACACTTACCCCCTGTAAAATACGGTCAACTTGCATGCGGTTTCACAGCAAACAATACAGCACTGTACACTGTTACGAAAGAAACATTTCTAAGGTTGGGAATAACTTTTCAAGTTTTTACGGGAGGCAGATAAAATTGATATCTAAATTAAAGCTTAGGTTCTCCTCTCGGAAAAACACAAAATCTTTGAATTTGGATAATGTCTTCATACCTTAAACGGCCTCCATGGACACTTACCCCCTGTAAAATACGGTCAACTTGCATGCGGTTTCACAGCAAACAATACAGCACTGTACACTGTTACGAAAGAAACATTTCTAAGGTTGGGAATAACTTTTCAAGTTTTACGGGAGGCAGATAAAATTGATATCTAAATTAAAGCTTAGGTTCTCCCCTCTCGGAAAAACACAAAATCTTTGAATTTGGATAATGTCTTCATACCTTAAACGGCCTCCATGGACACTTACCCCTGTAAAATACGGTCAACTTGCATGCGGTTTCACAGCAAACAATACAGCACTGTACACTGTTACGAAAGAAACATTTCTAAGGTTGGGAATAACTTTTCAAGTTTTACGGGAGGCAGATAAAATTGATATCTAAATTAAAGCTTAGGTTCTCCCCTCTCGGAAAACACAAAATCTTTGAATTTGGATAATGTCTTCATACCTTAAACGGCCTCCATGGACACTTACCCTCCTGTAAAATACGGTCAACTTGCATGCGGTTTCACAGCTAACAATACAGCACTGTACACTGTTACGAAAGAAACATTTCTAAGGTTGGGAATAACTTTTCAAGTTTTTACGGGAGGCAGATAAAATTGATATCTAAATTAAAGCTTAGGTTCTCCCCTCTCGGAAAAACACAAAATCTTTGAATTTGGATAATGTCTTAATACCTTAAACGGCCTCCATGGCACCCCCTGTAAAATACGGTCAACTTGCATGCGGTTTCACAGCAAACAATACAGCACTGTACACTGTTACGAAAGAAACATTTCTAAGGTTGGGAATAACTTTTCAAGTTTTTACGGGAGGCAGATAAAATTGATATCTAAATTAAAGCTTAGGTTCTCCCCTCTCGGAAAAACACAAAATCTTTGAATTTGGATAATGTCTTCATACCTTAAACGGCCTCCATGGACACTTACCCCCTGTAAAATACGGTCAACTTGCATGCGGTTTCACAGCAAACAATACAGCACTGTACACTGTTACGAAAGAAACATTTCTAAGGTTGGGAATAACTTTTCAAGTTTTTACGGGAGGCAGATAAAATGTATATCTAAATTAAAGCTTAGGTTCTCCCCTCTCGGAAAAACACAAAATCTTTGAATTTGGATAATGTCTTCATACCTTAAACGGCCTCCATGGACATTTACCCCCTGTAAAATACGGTCAACTTGCATGCGGTTTCACAGCAAACAATACAGCACTGTACACTGTTACGAAAGAAACATTTCTAAGGTTGGGAATAACTTTTCAAGTTTTTACGGGAGGCAGATAAAATTGATATCTAAATTAAAGCTTAGGTTCTCCCCTCTCGGAAAAACACAAAATCTTTGAATTTGGATAATGTCTTCATACCTTAAACGGCCTCCATGGACACTTACCCCCTGTAAAATACGGTCAACTTGCATGCGGTTTCACAGCAAACAATACAGCACTGTACACTGTTACGAAAGAAACATTTCTAAGGTTGGGAATAACTTTTCAAGTTTTTACGGGAGGCAGATAAAATTGATATCTAAATTAAAGCTTAGGTTCTCCCTCTCGGAAAAACACAAAATCTTTGAATTTGGATAATGTCTTCATACCTTAAACGGCCTCCATGGACACTTACCCCCTGTAAAAATACCCGGGT
>CM055824.1:2598864-2641445 GCA_029582265.1 Zoroaster sp. YZ-2022
TGACTTTTACATTTAGATAATTTATTCATACCTTAAATGGCCTCCATGCACACTGAGCCCTCCGCAAAATACTGTCAAAATACGGGCCATAACTCAGGGTAGACAGCCTATATTGTTGTGATTAAAACACAAATACGAATGAAATTATTTCTAGCGACGGTTATAACTTTAAAAGTTTTTAAGGGAGGCCGACAAATTTATATCCAAATTAAAACTTAGGTTCTCCTCTTCTAGGAAATCACATGACTTTTACATTTAGACAATTTCTTCATACCTTAAACGGCCTCGATGCACACTTAGCCCTCAGTAAAATACGGTCAAAATACGGGCCATAACTCAGGGTAGACAACCTATATTGTTGTGATTAAAACACAAATACGAATGAAATTATTTCTAGCGACGGTTATAACTTTAAAAGTTTTTAAGGGAGGCCGACAAATTTATATCCAAATTAAAGCTTAGGTTCTCCTCTTTTAGGAAATCACATGACTTTTACATTTAGACAATTTCTTCATACCTTAAACGGCCTCCATGCACACTTAGCCCTCCGCAAAATACTGTCAAAAATACGGGCCATAACTCAGGGTAGACAGCCTATATTGTTGTGATTAAAACACAAATACGAATGAAATTATTTCTAGCCACGGTTATAACTTTAAAAGTTTTTAAGGGAGGCCGACAAATTTATATCCAAATTAAAGCTTAGGTTCGCCTCTTTTAGGAAATCACATGACTTTTAAATTTAGATAATTTCTTCATACATTAAATGGCCTAAATGAACACTTAGCCCAAAGTAAAAAAATGTCAAAAAACGGGCCAAAACTCAGGGTAAACAACATAAATATTTGTGATTAAAACACAAATACGAATGAAATTATTTCTAGCGACGGTTATAACTTTAAAAGTTTTAAGGGAGGCCGACAAATTTATATCCAAATTAAAGCTTAGGTTCTAAAGTTTTAGGAAATCACATGACTTTTACATTTAGATAATTTCTTCATACCTTAAATGGCCTCCATGCACACAGAGCCCTCCGCAAAATACTGTCAAAATACGGGCCATAACTCAGGGTAGACAGCCTATATTGTTGTGATTAAAACACAAATACGAATGAAATTATTTCTAGCGACGGTTATAACTTTAAAAGTTTTTAAGGGAGGCCGACAAATTTATATCCAAATTAAAGCTTAGGTTCTCCTCTTTTAGGAAATCACATGACTTTTACATTTAGACAATTTCTTCATACCTTAAACGGCCTCCATGCACACTTAGCCCTCAGTAAAATACGGTCAAAATACGGGCCATAACTCAGGGTAGACAGCCTATATTGTTGTGATTAAAACACAAATACGAATGAAATTATTTCTAGCGACGGTTATAACTTTAAAAGTTTTTAAGGGAGGCCGACAAATTTATATCCAAATTAAAGCTTAGGTTCTCCTCTTTTAGGAAATCACATGACTTTTATATTTAGATAATTTCTTCATACCTTAAATGGCCTCCATGCACACTGAGCCCTCCGCAAAATACTGTCAAAATACGGGCCATAACTCAGGGTAGACAGCTTATATTGTTGTGATTAAAACACAAATACGAATGAAATTATTTCTAGCGACGGTTATAACTTTAAAAGTTTTTAAGGGAGGCCGACAAATTTATATCCAAATTAAAGCTTAGGTTCTCCTCTTTTAGGAAATCACATGACTTTTACATTTAGACAATTTCTTCATACCTTAAACGGCCTCCATGCACACTTAGCCCTCAGTAAAATACGGTCAAAATACGGGCCATAACTCAGGGTAAACACCCGACATTGTTGTGATTAAAACACAAATACGAATGAAATTATTTCTAGCGACGGTTATAACTTTAAAAGTTTTTAAGGGAGGCTGACAAATTTATATCCAAATTAAAGCTTAGGTTCTCTTTTAGGAAATCACATGACTTTTACATTTAGATAATTTCTTCATACCTTAAATGGCCTCCATGCACACTGAGCCCTCCGCAAAATACTGTCAAAATACGGGCCATAACTCAGGGTAGACAGCCTATATTGTTGTGATTAAAACACAAATACGAATGAAATTATTTCTAGCGACGGTTATAACTTTAAAAGTTTTTAAGGGAGGCCGACAAATTTATATCCAAATTAAAGCTTAGGTTCTCCTCTTTTAGGAAATCACATGACTTTACATTTAGATAATTTCTTCATACCTTAAATGGCCTCCATGCACACGAGCCTCCCGCAAAATACTGTCAAAATACGGGCCATAACTCAGGGTAGACAGCCTATATTGTTGTGATTAAAACACAAATACGAATGAAACTATTTCTAGCGTCGGTTATAACTTTAAAGTTTTAAGGAGGCCGACAAATTTATATCCAAATTAAAGCTTAGGTTCTCCTCTTTTAGGAAATCACATGACTTTTACATTTAGACAATTTCTTCATACCTTAAACGGCCTCCATGCACACTTAGCCCTCAGTAAAATACGGTCAAAATACGGGCCATAACTCAGGGTAGACAGCCTATATTGTTGTGATTAAAACACAAATACGAATGAAATTATTTCTAGCGACGGTTATAACTTTAAAAGTTTTTAAGGGAGGCCGACAAATTTATATCCAAATTAAAGCTTAGGTTCTCCTCTTTTAGGAAATCACATGACTTTTACATTTAGATAATTTCTTCATACCTTAAATGGCCTCCATGCACACTTAGCCCTCCGCAAAATACTGTCAAAATACGGGCCATAACTCAGGGTAGACAGCCTATATTGTTGTGATTAAAACACAAATACGAATGAAATTATTTCTAGCGACGGTTATAACTTTAAAAGTTTTTAAGGGAGGCCGACAAATTTATATCCAAATTAAAGCTTAGGTTCTCCTTTAGGAAATCACAAGACTTTACATTTAGATAATTTCTTCATACCTTAAATGGCCTCCATGCACACTGAGCCCTCCGCAAAATACTGTCAAAATACGGGCCATAACTCAGGGTAGACAGCCTATATTGTTGTGATTAAAACACAAATACGAATGAAATTATTTCTAGCGACGGTTATAACTTTAAAAGTTTTTATGGGAGGCCGACAAATTTATATCCAAATTAAAGCTTAGGTTCTCCTCTTTTAGGAAATCACATGACTTTTACATTTAGACAATTTCTTCATACCTTAAACGGCCTCCATGCACACTTAGCCCTCCGCAAAATACTGTCAAAATACGGGCCATAACTCAGGGTAGACAGCCTATATTGTTGTGATTAAAACACAAATACGAATGAAATTATTTCTAGCGACGGTTATAACTTTAAAAGTTTTTAAGGGAGGCCGACAAATTTATATCCAAATTAAAGCTTAGGTTCTCCACTTTTAGGAAATCACATGACTTTTACATTTAGATAATTTCTTCATACCTTAAATGGCCTCCATGCACACAGAGCCCTCCGCAAAATACTGTCAAAATACGGGCCATAACTCAGGGTAGACAGCCTATATTGTTGTGATTAAAACACAAATACGAATGAAATTATTTCTAGCGACGGTATAACTTTAAAAGTTTTTAAGGGAGGCCGACAAATTTATATCCAAATTAAAGCTTAGGTTCTCCGCTTTTAGGAAATCACATGACTTTTATATTTAGACAATTTCTTCATACCTTAAACGGCCTCCATGCACACTTAGCCCTCAGTAAAATTAGGTCAAAATACGGGCCATAACTCAGGGTAAACACCCGACATTGTTGTGATTAAAACACAAATACGAATTAAATTATTTCTAGCGACGGTTATAACTTTAAAAGTTTTTAAGGAGGCTGACAAATTTATATCCAAATTAAAGCTTAGGTTCTCCTTTAGGAAATCACATGACTTTACATTTAGATAATTTCTTCATACCTTAAATGGCCTCCATGCACACTGAGCCCTCCGCAAAATACTGTCAAAATACGGGCCATAACTCAGGGTAGACAGCCTATATTGTTGTGATTAAAACACAAATACGATTGAAATTATTTCTAGCGACGGTTATAACTTTAAAAGTTTTAAGGGAGGCCGACAAATTTATATCCAAATTAAAGCTTAGGTTCTCCTCTTTTAGGAAATCACATGACTTTTTACATTTAGATAATTTCTTCATACCTTAAATGGCCTCCATGCACACTGAGCCCTCCGCAAAATACTGTCAAAATACGGGCCATAACTCAGGGTAGACAGCCTATATTGTTGTGATTAAAACACAAATACGAATGAAATTATTTCTAGCGACGGTTATAACTTTAAAAGTTTTAAGGGAGGCCTACAAATTTATATCCAAATTAAAGCTTAGGTTCTCCTCTTGTAGGAAATCACATGACTTTTACATTTAGATAATTTCTTCATACCTTAAATGGCCTCCATGCACACTGAGCCCTCCGCAAAATACTGTCAAAATACGGGCCATAACTCAGGGTAGACAGCCTATATTGTTGTGATTAAAACACAAATACGAATGAAATTATTTCTAGCGACGGTTATAACTTTAAAAGTTTTTAAGGGAGGCCGACAAATTTATATCCAAATTAAAGCTTAGGTTCTTCTCTTTAGGAAATCACATGACTTTTACATTTAGATAATTTCTTCATACCTTAAATGGCCTCCATGCACACTGAGCCCTCCGCAAAATACTGTCAAAATACGGGCCATAACTCAGGTAGACAGCCTATATTGTTGTGATTAAAACACAAATACGAATGAAATTATTTCTAGCGACGGTTATAACTTTAAAAGTTTTTAAGAAAGGCCGACAAATTTATATCCAAATTAAAGCTTAGGTTCTCCTTTTAGGAAATCACATGACTTTTACATTTAGATAATTTCTTCATACCTTAAACGGCCTCCATGCACACCTTAGCCCTCCGTAAAATACTGGTCAAAATACGGGCCATAACTCAGGGTAGACAGCCTATATTGTTGTGATTAAAACACAAATACGAATGAAATTATTTCTAGCGACGGTTATAACTTTAAAAGTTTTAAGGGAGGCTGACAAATTTATATCCAAATTAAAGCTTAGGTTCTCCTCTTTAGGAAATCACATGACTTTTACATTTAGATAATTTCTTCATACCCAAATGGCCTCCATCCACACTGAGCCCTCCGCAAAAAACTCTCAAAATACGGGCCATAAATCAGGGTAGACAGCCCATATATTGTTGTGATTAAAACACAAATACGAATGAAATTATTTCTAGCGACGGTTATAACTTTAAAAGTTTTAAGGAGGCCGACAAATTTATATCCAAATTAAAGCTTAGGTTCTCCTCTTTTAGGAAATCACATGACTTTTACATTTAGATAATTTCTTCATACCTTAAATGGCCTCCATGCACACAGAGCCCTCCGCAAAATACTGTCAAAATACGGGCCATAACTCAGGGTAGACAGCCTATATTGTTGTGATTAAAACACAAATACGAATGAAATTATTTCTAGCGACGGTTATAACTTTAAAAGTTTTTAAGGAAGGCTGACACAAATATATATCCAAATTAAAGCTTAGGTTCTCCTCTTTGAGGAAATCACATGACTTTTACATTTAGATAATTTCTTCATACCTTAAACGGCCTCCATGCACACTTAGCCCTCAGTAAAATACGGTCAAAATACGGGCCATAACTCAGGGTAGACAGCCTATATTGTTGTGATTAAAACACAAATACGAATGAAATTATTTCTAGCGACGGTTATAACTTTAAAAGTTTTTAACGGAGGCTGACAAATTTATATCCAAATTAAAGCTTAGGTTCTCCTCTTTAGGAAATCACATGACTTTACATTTAGATAATTTCATACCTTAAACGGCCTCCATGCACACTTAGCCCTCCGCAAAATACTGTCAAAATACGGGCCATAACTCAGGGTAGACAGCCTATATTGTTGTGATTAAAACACAAATACGAATGAAATTATTTCTAGCGACGGTTATAACTTTAAAAGTTTTTAAGGAGGCCGACAAATTTATATCCAAATTAAAGCTTAGGTTCTCCTTTAGGAAATCACATGACTTTACATTTAGATAATTCTCTTCATACCTTAAATGGCCTCCATGCACACTGAGCCCTCCGCAAAATACTGTCAAAATACGGGCCATAACTCAGGGTAGACAGCCTATATTGTTGTGATTAAAACACAAATACGAATGAAATTATTTCTAGCGACGGTTATAACTTTAAAAGTTTTAAGGGAGGCCGACAAATTTATATCCAAATTAAAGCTTAGGTTCTCCTTTAGGAAATCACAAGACAATTACATTTAGATAATTTCTTCATACCTTAAATGGCCTCCATGCACACAGAGCCCTCCGCAAAATACTGTCAAAATACGGGCCATAACTCAGGGTAGACAGCCTATATTGTTGTGATTAAAACACAAATACGAATGAAATTATTTCTAGCGACGGTTATAACTTTAAAAGTTTTAAGGGAGGCCGACAAATTTATATCCAAATTAAAGCTTAGGTTCTCCTCTTTTAGGAAATCACATGACTTTTACATTTAGACAATTTCTTCATACCTTAATCGGCCTCCATGCACACTTAGCCCTCCGCAAAATACTGTCAAAATACGGGCCATAACTCAGGGTAGACAGCCTATATTGTTGTGATTAAAACACAAATACGAATGAAATTATTTCTAGCGACGGTTATAACTTTAAAAGTTTTTAAGGGAGGCCGACAAATTTATATCCAAATTAAAGCTTAGGTTCTCCTCTTTTAGGAAATCACATGACTTTTACATTTAGAAAAAAATTTCATACTTTAATCGGCCTCCATGCACACTTAGCCCTTCGTAAAATACGGTCAAAATACGGGCCATAACTCAAGGTAGACAGCCTATATTGTTGTGATTAAAACACAAATACGAATGAAATTATTTCTAGCGACGGTTATAACTTTAAAAGTTTTAAGGAGGCCGACAAATTTATATCCAAATTAAAGCTTAGGTTCTCCTCTTTAGGAAATCACATGACTTTACATTTAGATAATTTCTTCATACCTTAAATGGCCTCCATGCACACTGAGCCCTCCGCAAAATACTGTCAAAATACGGGCCATAACTCAGGGTAGACAGCCTATATTGTTGTGATTAAAACACAAATACGAATGAAATTATTTCTAGCGACGGTTATAACTTTAAAAGTTTTTATGGGAGGCCGACAAATTTATATCCAAATTAAAGCTTAGGTTCTCCTCTTTTAGGAAATCACATGACTTTTACATTTAGATAATTTCTTCATACCTTAAATGGCCTCCATGCACACAGAGCCCTCCGCAAAATACTGTCAAAATACGGGCCATAACTCAGGGTAGACAGCCTATATTGTTGTGATTAAAACACAAATACGAATGAAATTATTTCTAGCGACGGTTATAACTTTAAAAGTTTTTAAGGGAGGCCGACAAATTTATATCCAAATTAAAGCTTAGGTTCTCCTCTTTTAGGAAATCACATGACTTTTACATTTAGACAATTTCTTCATACCTTAAACGGCCTCCATGCACACTTAGCCCTCAGTAAAATACTGTCAAAATACGGGCCATAACTCAGGGTAGACAGCCTATATTGTTGTGATTAAAACACAAATACGAATGAAATTATTTCTAGCGACGGTTATAACTTTAAAAGTTTTTAAGGGAGGCCGACAAATTTATATCCAAATTAAAGCTTAGGTTCTCCTCTTTTAGGAAATCACATGACTTTTACATTTAGATAATTTCTTCATACCTTAAATGGCCTCCATGCACACTGAGACCTCCGCAAAATACTGTCAAAATACGGGCCATAACTCAGGGTAGACAGCCTATATTGTTGTGATTAAAACACAAATACGAATGAAATTATTTCTAGCGACGGTTATAACTTTAAAAGTTTTTGATGGAGGCTGACAAATTTATATAAAAATTAAATCTTAGGTTATACTCTTTTAGGAAATCACATGACTTTTACATTTAGATAATTTCTTCATACCTTAAATGGCCTCCATGCACACTGAGCCCTCCGCAAAATACTGTCAAAATACGGGCCATAACTCAGGGTAGACAGCCTATATTGTTGTGATTAAAACACAAATACGAATGAAATTATTTCTAGCGACGGTTATAACTTTAAAAGTTTTTAACGGAGGGCGACAAATTTATATCCAAATTAAAGCTTAGGTTCTCCTTTAGGAAATCACATGACTTTTACATTTAGATAATTTCATACCTTAAATGGCCTCCATGCACACAGAGCCCTCCGCAAAATACTGTCAAAATACGGGCCATAACTCAGGGTAGACAGCCTATATTGTTGTGATTAAAACACAAATACGAATGAAATTATTTCTAGCGACGGTTATAACTTTAAAATTTTTAAGGGAGGCCGACAAATTTATATCCAAATTAAAGCTTAGGTTCTCCTCTTTTAGGAAATCACATGACTTTTACATTTAGACAATTTCTTCATACCTTAAACGGCCTCCATGCACACTTAGCCCTCAGCAAAATACGGTCAAAATACGGGCCATAACTCAGGGTAGACAGCCTATATTGTTGTGATTAAAACACAAATACGAATGAAATTATTTCTAGCGACGGTTATAACTTTAAAAGTTTTTAAGGGAGGCCGACAAATTTATATCCAAATTAAAGCTTAGGTTCTCCTCTTTTAGGAAATCACATGACTTTTACATTTAGATAATTTCTTCATACCTTAAATGGCCTCCATGCACACTGAGCCCTCCGCAAAATACTGTCAAAATACGGGCCATAACTCAGGGTAGACAGCCTATATTGTTGTGATTAAAACACAAATACGAATGAAATTATTTCTAGCGACGGTTATAACTTTAAAAGTTTTTAAGTGAGGCCGACAAAGTTATATCCAAATTAAAGCTTATGTTGTCCTCTTTTAGGAAAGCACATGACTTTTGGAATTGGACAATTTCTTCATACCTTAAACGGCCTCCATGCACACTTAGCCCTCCGCAAAATACTGTCAAAATACGGGCCATAACTCAGGGTAAACACCCGACATTGTTGTGATTAAAACACAAATACGAATGAAATTATTTCTAGCGACGGTTATAACTTTAAAAGTTTTAAGGGAGGCCTACAAATTTATATCCAAATTAAAGCTTAGGTTCTCCTCTTTTAGGAAATCACATGACTTTTACATTTAGATAATTTCTTCATACCTTAAATGGCCTCCATGCACACTGAGCCCTCCGCAAAATACTGTCAAAATACGGGCCATAACTCAGGGTAGACAGCCTATATTGTTGTGATTAAAACACAAATACGAATGAAATTATTTCTAGCGACGGTTATAACTTTAAAAGTTTTAAGGGAGGCCTACAAATTTATATCCAAATTAAAGCTTAGGTTCTCCTACTTTAGGAAATCACATGACTTTTACATTTAGATAATTTCTTCATACCTTAAATGGCCTCCATGCACACAGAGCCCTCCGCAAAATACTGTCAAAATACGGGCCATAACTCAGGGTAGACAGCCTATATTGTTGTGATTAAAACACAAATACGAATGAAATTATTTCTAGCGACGGTTATAACTTTAAAAGTTTTTAAGGAGGCCGACAAATTTATATCCAAATTAAAGCTTAGGTTCTCCTTTAGGAAATCACATGACTTTTACATTTAGACAATTTCTTCATACCTTAAACGGCCTCCATGCACACTTAGCCCTCCGTAAAATACGGTCAAAATACGGGCCATAACTCAGGGTAGACAGCCTATATTGTTGTGATTAAAACACAAATACGAATGAAATTATTTCTAGCGACGGTTATAACTTTAAAAGTTTTTAAGGAGGCCGACAAATTTATATCCAAATTAAAGCTTAGGTTCTCCTTTAGGAAATCACATGACTTTTACATTTAGATAATTTCTTCATACCTTAAATGGCCTCCATGCACACTGAGCCTCCTCCAAAAAATAGTCAAAATACGGGCCATAACTCAGGGTAGACAGCCTATATTGTTGTGATTAAAACACATAATACGAATGAAATTATTTCTAGCGACGGTTATAACTTTAAAAGTTTTAAGGGAGGCCGACAAATTTATATCCAAATTAAAGCTTAGGTTCTCCTCTTTAGGAAATCACATGACTTTTACATTTAGATAATTTCTTCATACCTTAAATGGCCTCCATGCACACTGAGCCCTCCGCAAAATACTGTCAAAATACGGGCCATAACTCAGGGTAGACAGCCTATATTGTTGTGATTAAAACACAAATACGAATGAAATTATTTCTAGCGACGGTTATAACTTTAAAAGTTTTTAAGGGAGGCCGACAAATTTATATCCAAATTAAAGCTTAGGTTCTCCTTGAGGAAATCACATGACTTTTACATTTAGATAATTTCTTCATACCTTAAATGGCCTCCATGCACACTTAGCCCTCCGCAAAATACTGTCAAAATACGGGCCATAACTCAGGGTAGACAGCCTATATTGTTGTGATTAAAACAAAAATACGAATGAAATTATTTCTAGCGACGGTTATAACTTTAAAATTCTTTAAGGTAGGCCGACAAATTTATATCCAAATTAAAGCTTAGGTTCTCCTCTTTTAGGAAATCACATGACTTTTACATTTAGATAATTTCTTCATACCTTAAATGGCCTCCATGCACACAGAGCCCTCCGCAAAATACTGTCAAAATACGGGCCATAACTCAGGGTAGACAGCCTATATTGTTGTGATTAAAACACAAATACGAATGAAATTATTTCTAGCGACGGTTATAACTTTAAAAGTTTTTAAGGGAGGCCGACAAATTTATATCCAAATTAAAGCTTAGGTTCTCCTCTTTTAGGAAATCACATGACTTTTACATTTAGACAATTTCTTCATACCTTAAACGGCCTCCATGCACACTTAGCCCTCCGTAAAATACGGTCAAAATACGGGCCATAACTCAGGGTAGACAGCCTATATTGTTGTGATTAAAACACAAATACGAATGAAATTATTTCTAGCGACGGTTATAACTTTAAAAGTTTTTAATTGAGGCCGACAAATTTATATCCAAATTAAAGCTTAGGTTCTCCTCTTTTAGGAAATCACATGACTTTTACATTTAGATAATTTCTTCATACCTTAAATGGCCTCCATGCACACTGAGCCCTCCGCAAAATACTGTCAAAATACGGGCCATAACTCAGGGTAGACAGCCTATATTGTTGTGATTAAAACACAAATACGAATGAAATTATTTCTAGCGACGGTTATAACTTTAAAAGTTTTTAAGGGAGGCCGACAAATTATATCCAAATTAAAGCTTAGGTTCTCCTCTTTTAGGAAATCACATGACTTTTACATTTAGATAATTTCTTCATACCTTAAACGGCCTCCATGCACACTTAGCCCTCCGTAAAATACGGTCAAAATACGGGCCATAACTCAGGGTAGACAGCCGACATTGTTGTGATTAAAACACAAATACGAATGAAATTATTTCTAGCGACGGTTATAACTTTAAAAGTTTTTAAGGGAGGCCGACAAATTTATATCCAAATTAAAGCTTAGGTTCTCTTCTTTTAGGAAATCACATGTCTTTTACATTTAGATAATTTCTTCATACCTTAAATGGCCTCCATGCACACTGAGCCCTCCGCAAAATACTGTCAAAATACGGGCCATAACTCAGGGTAGACAGCCTATATTGTTGTGATTAAAACACAAATACGAATGAAATTATTTCTAGCGACGGTTATAACTTTAAAAGTTTTTAAAGGGGGGCCGACAAATTAATATCCAAATTAAAGCTTAGGTTCTCCTTTAGGAAATCACATGACTTTTACATTTAGATAATTTCTTCATACCTTAAACGGCCTCCATGCACACTTAGCCTCCGTAAAATACGGTCAAAATACGGGCCATAACTCAGGGTAGACAGCCTATATTGTTGTGATTAAAACACAAATACGAATGAAATTATTTCTAGCGACGGTTATAACTTTAAAAGTTTTTAAGGCAGGCCGACAAATTTATATCCAAATTAAAGCTTAGGTTCTCCTCTTTTAGAAATCACCTGACTTTTACATTTAGATAATTTCTTCATACCTTAAATGACCTCCATGCACACTGAGCCCCTCCGCAAAATACTGTCAAAATACGGGCCATAACTCAGGGTAGACAGCCTATATTGTTGTGATTAAAACACAAATACGAATGAAATTATTTCTAGAGCCGGTTATAACTTTAAAAGTTTTATGGAGGCCGACAAATTTATATCCAAATTAAAGCTTAGGTTCTCCTTTTAGGAAATCACATGACTTTTACATTTAGATAATTTCTTCATACTTAAACGGCCTCCACACTTAGCCCTCCGTAAAATACTGTAAAAATACGGGCCATAACTCAGGTAGACAGCCTATATTGTTGTGATTAAAACACAAATACGAATGAAATTATTTCTAGCGACGGTTATAACTTTAAAAGTTTTTAAGGGAGGCAGACAAATTTATATCCAAATTAAAGCTTAGGTTCTCCTCATTTAGGAAATCACATGACTTTTACATTTAGATAATTTCTTCATACCTTAAATGGCCTCCATGCACACTGAGCCCTCCGCAAAATACTGTCAAAATACGGGCCATAACTCAGGGTAGACAGCCTATATTGTTGTGATTAAAACACAAATACGAATGAAATTATTTCTAGCGACGGTTATAACTTTAAAAGTTTTAAGGAGGCCGACAAATTTGTATCCAAATTAAACCTCAGGTTCTCCACATTTAGGAAATCACATGACTTTTACATTTAGATAATTTCTTCATACCTTAAACGGCCTCCATGCACACTTAGCCCTCCGCAAAATACGGTCAAAATACGGGCCATAACTCAGGGTAGACAGCCTATATTGTTGTGATTAAAACACAAATACGAATGAAATTATTTCTAGCGACGGTTATAACTTTAAAAGTTTTTAATGGATGCCGACAAATTTATATCCAAATTAAAGCTTAGGTTCTCCTCATTTAGGAAATCACATGACTTTTACATTTAGATAATTTCTTCATACCTTAAATGGCCTCCATGCACACTGAGCCCTCCGCAAAATACTGTCAAAATACGGGCCATAACTCAGGGTAGACAGCCTATATTGTTGTGATTAAAACACAAATACGAATGAAATTATTTCTAGCGACGGTTATAACTTTAAAAGTTTTAAGGGAGGCCGACAAATTTATATCCAAATTAAAGCTTAGGTTCTCCTCTTTTAGGAAATCACATGACTTTTACATTTAGATAATTTCTTCATACCTTAAACGGCCTCCATGCACACTTAGCCCTCAGTAAAATACGGTCAAAATACGGGCCATAACTCAGGGTAGACAGCCTATATTGTTGTGATTAAAACACAAATACGAATGAAATTATTTCTAGCGACGGTTATAACTTTAAAAGTTTTTAAGGGAGGCCGACAAATTTATATCCAAATTAAAGCTTAGGTTCTCCTCTTTAGGAAATCACATGACTTTTACATTTAGATAATTTCTTCATACCTTAAATGGCCTCCATGCACACTGAGCCCTCCGCAAAATACTGTCAAAATACGGGCCATAACTCAGGGTAGACAGCCTATATTGTTGTGATTAAAACACAAATACGAATGAAATTATTTCTAGCGACGGTTATAACTTTAAAAGTTTTTAAGGAAGGCCGACAAATTTATATCCAAATTAAAGCTTAGGTTCTCCTTTTAGGAAATCACATGACTTTACATTTAGATAATTTCTTCATACCTTAAACGGCCTCCATGCACACCTAGCCCATCGTAAAATTCGGTCAAAAATACGGGCCATAACTCAGGGTAGACAGCCTATATTGTTGTGATTAAAACACAAATACGAATGAAATTATTTCTAGCGACGGTTATAACTTTAAAAGTTTTAAGGGAGGCCGACAAATTTATATCCAAATTAAAGCTTAGGTTCTCCTCTTTAGGAAATCACATGACTTTTACATTTAGATAATTTCTTCATACCTTAAATGGCCTCCATGCACACTGAGCCCTCCGCAAAATACTGTCAAAATACGGGCCATAACTCAGGGTAGACAGCCTATATTGTTGTGATTAAAACACAAATACGAATGAAATTATTTCTAGCGACGGTTATAACTTTAAAAGTTTTTAAGGGAGGCCGACAAATTTATATCCAAATTAAAGCTTAGGTTCTCCTCATTTAGGAAATCACATGACTTTTACATTTAGACAATTTCTTCATACCTTAAACGGCCTCCATGCACACTTAGCCCTCAGTAAAATACGGTCAAAATACGGGCCATAACTCAGGGTACACAGCCTATATTGTTGTGATTAAAACACAAATACGAATGAAATTATTTCTAGCGACGGTTATAACTTTAAAAGTTTTTAAGGGAGGCCGACAAATTTATATCCAAATTAAAGCTTAGGTACTCCACATTTAGGAAATCACATGACTTTTACATTTAGATAATTTCTTCATACCTTAAATGGCCTCCATGCACACTGAGCCCTCCGCAAAATACTGTCAAAATACGGGCCATAACTCAGGGTAGACAGCCTATATTGTTGTGATTAAAACACAAATACGAATGAAATTATTTCTAGCGACGGTTATAACTTTAAAAGTTTTTAAGGGAGGCCGACAAATTTATATCCAAATTAAAGCTTAGGTTCTCCTTTAGGAAATCACATGACTTTACATTTAGATAATTTCTTCATACCTTAAATGGCCTCCATGCACACTTAGCCTCCGCAAAATACTGGTCAAAATACGGGCCATAACTCAGGGTAGACAGCCTATATTGTTGTGATTAAAACACAAATACGAATGAAATTATTTCTAGCGACGGTTATAACTTTAAAAGTTTTTAAGGGAGGGCGACAAATTTATATCCAAATTAAAGCTTAGGTTCTCCCCTTTTAGGAAATCACATGACTTTTACATTTAGATAATTTCTTCATACCTTAAATGGCCTCCATGCACACTGAGCCCTCCGCAAAATACTGTCAAAATACGGGCCATAACTCAGGGTAGACAGCCTAATATTGTTGTGATTAAAACACAAATACGAATGAAATTATTTCTAGCCACGGTTATAACTTTAAAAGTTTTTAAGGGAGGCCGACAAATATATATCCAAATTAAAGCTTAGGTTCTCCTCTTTTAGGAAATCACATGACTTTTACATTTAGATAATTTCTTCATACCTTAAATGGCCTCCATGCACACTTAGCCCTCCGCAAAATACTGTCAAAATACGGGCCATAACTCAGGGTATACACCCGACATTGTTGTGATTAAAACACAAATACGAATGAAATTGTTTCTAGCGACGGTTATAACTTTAAAGTTTTTAAGGAGGCTGACAAATTTATATCCAAATTAAAGCTTAGGTTCTCCTCTTTTAGGAAATCACATTTATTTTACATTTAGATAATTTCTTCTTAGACTTTATGTCCTACTTGATCTCTGAAGCCTCCGCAAAATACTGTCAAAATACGGGCCATAACTCAGGGTAGACAGCCTATATTGTTGTGATTAAAACACAAATACGAATGAAATTATTTCTAGCGACGGTTATAACTTTAAAAGTTTTTAAGGAGGCCGACAAATTTATATCCAAATTAAAGCTTAGGTTCTCCTCTTTAGGAAATCACATGACTTTTACATTTAGATAATTTCTTCATACCTTAAATGGCCTCCATGCACACTGAGCCCTCCGCAAAATACTGTCAAAATACGGGCCATAACTCAGGGTAGACAGCCTATATTGTTGTGATTAAAACACAAATACGAATGAAATTATTTCTAGCGACGGTTATAACTTTAAAAGTGTTAAACGGAGGCCGACAAAATTATATCAAAATTAAAGCTTAGGTTCTCCTTTTAGGAAATCACATGACTTTTACATTTAGATAATTTCATACCTTAAACGGCCTCCATGCACACTTAGCCCTCCGCAAAATACTGTCAAAATACGGGCCATAACTCAGGGTAGACAGCCTATTGTTGTGATTAAAACACAAATACGAATGAAATTATTTCTAGCGACGGTTATAACTTTAAAAGTTTTTAAGGAAGGCCGACAAATTTATATCCAAATTAAAGCTTAGGTTCTCCTCTTTAGGAAATCACATGACTTTTACATTTAGATAATTTCTTCATACCTTAAATGGCCTCCATGCACACTGAGCCCTCCGCAAAATACTGTCAAAATACGGGCCATAACTCAGGGTAGACAGCCTATATTGTTGTGATTAAAACACAAATACGAATGAAATTATTTCTAGCGACGGTTATAACTTTAAAAGTTTTTATGGAGGCCGACAAATTATATCCAAATTAAAGCTTAGGTTCTCCTCTTTAGGAAATCACATGACTTTTACATTTAGATAATTTCTTCATACCTTAAACGGCCTCCATGCACACTTAGCCCTCCGCAAAATACTGTCAAAATACGGGCCATAACTCAGGGTAGACAGCCTATATTGTTGTGATTAAAACACAAATACGAATGAAATTATTTCTAGCGACGGTTATAACTTTAAAAGTTTTTAAGGGAGGCCGACAAATTTATATCCAAATTAAAGCTTAGGTTCTCCCTTTTAGGAAATCACATGACTTTTACATTTAGATAATTTCTTCATACCTTAAATGGCCTCCATGCACACTGAGCCCTCCGCAAAATACTGTCAAAATACGGGCCATAACTCAGGGTAGACAGCCTATATTGTTGTGATTAAAACACAAATACGAATGAAATTATTTCTAGCGACGGTTATAACTTTAAAAGTTTTTAAGGGAGGCCGACAAATTTATATCCAAATTAAAGCTTAGGTTCTCTTTTAGGAAATCACATGACTTTTACATTTAGATAATTTCTTCATACCTTAAATGGCCTCCATGCACACTGAGCCCTCCGCAAAATACTGTCAAAATACGGGCCATAACTCAGGGTAGACAGCCTATATTGTTGTGATTAAAACACAAATACGAATGAAATTATTTCTAGCGACGGTTATAACTTTAAAAGTTTTTAAGGGAGGCTGACAAATTTATATCCAAATTAAAGCTTAGGTTCTCCTCTTTTAGGAAATCACATGACTTTTACATTTAGATAATTTCTTCATACCTTAAATGGCCTCCATGCACACTGAGCCCTCCGCAAAATACTGTCAAAATACGGGCCATAACTCAGGGTAGACAGCCTATATTGTTGTGATTAAAACACAAATACGAATGAAATTATTTCTAGCGACGGTTATAACTTTAAAAGTTTTAAGGGAGGCCGACAAATTTATATCCAAATTAAAGCTTAGGTTCTCCTCTTTAGGAAATCACATGACTTTTACATTTAGATAATTTCTTCATACCTTAAATGGCCTCCATGCACACTGAGCCCTCCGCAAAATACTGTCAAAATACGGGCCATAACTCAGGGTAGACAGCCTATATTGTTGTGATTAAAACACAAATACGAATGAAATTATTTCTAGCGACGGTTATAACTTTAAAAGTTTTATAGGCCGACAAATTTATATCCAAATTAAAGCTTAGGTTCTCCTCTTTAGGAAATCACATGACTTTTACATTTAGATAATTTCTTCATACCTTAAACGGCCTCCATGCACACTTAGCCCTCCGTAAAATACGGTCAAAATACGGGCCATAACTCAGGGTAGACAGCCTATATTGTTGTGATTAAAACACAAATACGAATGAAATTATTTCTAGCGACGGTTATAACTTTAAAAGTTTTTAAGGGAGGCCGACAAATTTATATCCAAATTAAAGCTTAGGTTCTCCTCTTTTAGGAAATCACATGACTTTTACATTTAGATAATTTCTTCATACCTTAAATGGCCTCCATGCACACTGAGCCCTCCGCAAAATACTGTCAAAATACGGGCCATAACTCAGGGTAGACAGCATATATTGTTGTGATTAAAACACAAATACGAATGAAATTATTTCTAGCGACGGTTATAACTTTAAAAGTTTTTAAGGGAGGCCGACAAATTTATATCCAAATTAAAGCTTAGGTTCTCCTTTAGGAAATCACATGACTTTTACATTTAGATAATTTCTTCATACCTTAAATGGCCTCCATGCACACTGAGCCTCCGCAAAATACTGTCAAAATACGGGCCATAACTCAGGGTAGACAGCCTATATTGTTGTGATTAAAACACAAATACGAATGAAATTATTTCTAGCGACGGTTATAACTTTAAAAGTTTTTAAGGAGGCCGACAAATTTATATCCAAATTAAAGCTTAGGTTCTCCTCTTTAGGAAATCACATGACTTTTACATTCAGATAATTTCTTCATACCTTAAATGGCCTCCATGCACACTTAGCCCTCCGCAAAATACTGTCAAAATACGGGCCATAACTCAGGGTAGACAGCCTATATTGTTGTGATTAAAACACAAATACGAATGAAATTATTTCTAGCGCCGGTTATAACTTTAAAAGTTTTTAAGGAGGCCGACAAATTATATATCCAAATTAAAGCTTAGGTTCTCCTCTTTTAGGAAATCACATGACTTTTACATTTAGATAATTTCTTCATACCTTAAATGGCCTCCATGCACACTGAGCCCTCCGCAAAATACTGTCAAAATACGGGCCATAACTCAGGGTAGACAGCCTATATTGTTGTGATTAAAACACAAATACGAATGAAATTATTTCTAGCGACGGTTATAACTTTAAAAGTTTTTAAGGAGGCCGACAAATTTATATCCAAATTAAAGCTTAGGTTCTCCTCTTTAGGAAATCACATGACTTTACATTTAGATAATTTCTTCATACCTTAAATGGCCTCCATGCACACTGAGCCCTCCGCAAAATACTGTCAAAATACGGGCCATAACTCAGGGTAGACAGCCTATATTGTTGTGATTAAAACACAAATACGAATGAAATTATTTCTAGCGACGGTTATAACTTTAAAAGTTTTAAGGGAGGCCGACAAATTTATATCCAAATTAAAGCTTAGGTTCTCCTCTTTAGGAAATCACATGACTTTACATTTAGATAATTTCTTCATACCTTAAATGGCCTCCATGCACACTTAGCCCTCCGCAAAATACTGTCAAAATACGGGCCATAACTCAGGGTAGACAGCCTATATTGTTGTGATTAAAACACAAATACGAATGAAATTATTTCTAGCGACGGTTATAACTTTAAAAGTTTTAAGGAGGCCGACAAATTTATATCCAAATTAAAGCTTAGGTTCTCCTTTAGGAAATCACATGACTTTACATTTAGATAATTTCTTCATACCTTAAATGGCCTCCATGCACACTTAGCCTCCGCAAAATACTGTCAAAATACGGGCCATAACACAGGGTAGACAGCCTATATTGTTGTGATTAAAACACAAATACGAATGAAATTATTTCTAGCGACGGTTATAACTTTAAAAGTTTTATTGAGGCCGACAAATATATATCAAAAATAAAGCTTAGGTTCTCCTTTTAGGAAATCACATGACTTTTACATTTAGACAATTTCTTCATACCTTAAACGGCCTCCATGCACACTTAGCCCTCCGCAAAATACTGTCAAAATACGGGCCATAACTCAGGGTAGACAGCCTATATTGTTGTGATTAAAACACAAATACGAATGAAATTATTTCTAGCGACGGTTATAACTTTAAAAGTTTAAGGGAGGCCTACAAATTTATATCCAAATTAAAGCTTAGGTTCTCCTCTTTTAGGAAATCACATGACTTTACATTTAGATAATTTCTTCATACCTTAAATGGCCTCCATGCACACTGAGCCCTCCGCAAAATACTGTCAAAATACGGGCCATAACTCAGGGTAGACAGCCTATATTGTTGTGATTAAAACACAAATACGAATGAAATTATTTCTAGCGACGGTTATAACTTTAAAAGTTTTTAAGGGAGGCCGACAAATTTATATCCAAATTAAAGCTTAGGTTCTCCTTTAGGAAATCACATGACTTTTACATTTAGATAATTTCTTCATACCTTAAACGGCCTCCATGCACACTTAGCCCTCCGCAAAATACTGTCAAAATACGGGCCATAACTCAGGGTAGACAGCCTATATTGTTGTGATTAAAACACAAATACGAATGAAATTATTTCTAGCGACGGTTATAACTTTAAAAGTTTTAAGGAGGCCGACAAATTTATATCCAAATTAAAGCTTAGGTTCTCCTCTTTAGGAAATCACATGACTTTACATTTAGATAATTTCTTCATACCTTAAATGGCCTCCATGCACACTGAGCCCTCCGCAAAATACTGTCAAAATACGGGCCATAACTCAGGGTAGACAGCCTATATTGTTGTGATTAAAACACAAATACGAATGAAATTATTTCTAGCGACGGTTATAACTTTAAAAGTTTTTAAGGAGGCCGACAAATTTATATCCAAATTAAAGCTTAGGTTCTCCTTTTAGGAAATCACATGACTTTTACATTTAGATAATTTCTTCATACCTTAAACGGCCTCCATGCACACTTAGCCTCGCAAAATACTGTCAAAATACGGGCCATAACTCAGGGTAGACAGCCTATATTGTTGTGATTAAACACAAATACGAATGAAATTATTTCTAGCGACGGTTATAACTTTAAAAGTTTTTAAGGGAGGCCGACAAATTTATATCCAAATTAAAGCTTAGGTTCTCCTTTAGGAAATCACATGACTTTTACATTTAGATAATTTCTTCATACCTTAAATGGCCTCCATGCACACTTAGCCCTCCGCAAAATACTGTCAAAATACGGGCCATAACTCAGGGTAGACAGCCTATATTGTTGTGATTAAAACACAAATACGAATGAAATTATTTCTAGCGACGGTTATAACTTTAAAAGTTTTTAAGGGAGGCCGACAAATTTATATCCAAATTAAAGCTTAGGTTCTCCTCTTTCAGGAAATCACATGACTTTACATTTAGATAATTTCTTCATACCTTAAATGGCCTCCATGCACACTGAGCCCTCCGCAAAATACTGTCAAAATACGGGCCATAACTCAGGGTAGACAGCCTATATTGTTGTGATTAAAACACAAATACGAATGAAATTATTTCTAGCGACGGTTATAACTTTAAAAGTTTTTAAGGGAGCCGACAAATTTATATCCAAATTAAAGCTTAGGTTCTCCTCTTTTAGGAAATCACATGACTTTTACATTTAGATAATTTCTTCATACCTTAAATGGCCTCCATGCACACTGAGCCCTCCGCAAAATACTGTCAAAATACGGGCCATAACTCAGGGTAGACAGCCTATATTGTTGTGATTAAAACACAAATACGAATGAAATTATTTCTAGCGACGGTTATAACTTTAAAAGTTTTTATGTGAGGCCGACAAATTTATATCCAAATTAAAGCTTAGGTTCTCCTCTTTTAGGAAATCACATGACTTTTACATTTAGATAATTTCTTCATACCTTAAACGGCCTCCATGCACACTTAGCCCTCAGTAAAATACTGTCAAAATACGGGCCATAACTCAGGGTAGACAGCCTATATTGTTGTGATTAAAACACAAATACGAATGAAATTATTTCTAGCGACGGTTATAACTTTAAAAGTTTTTAAGGGAGGCCGACAAATTTATATCCAAATTAAAGCTTAGGTTCTCCACAATCAGGAAATCACATGACTTTTACATTTAGATAATTTCTTCATACCTTAAATGGCCTCCATGCACACTTAGCCCTCCGCAAAATACTGTCAAAATACGGGCCATAACTCAGGGTAGACAGCCTATATTGTTGTGATTAAAACACAAATACGAATGAAATTATTTCTAGCGACGGTTATAACTTTAAAAGTTTTATGGAGGCCGACAAATTTATATCCAAATTAAAGCTTAGGTTCTCCTCTTTAGGAAATCACATGACTTTTACATTTAGATAATTTCTTCATACCTTAATGGCCTCCATGCACACTTAGCCCTCCGCAAAATACTGTCAAAATACGGGCCATAACTCAGGGTAGACAGCCTATATTGTTGTGATTAAAACACAAATACGAATGAAATTATTTCTAGCGACGGTTATAACTTTAAAAGTTTTAAGGAGGCCGACAAATTTATATCCAAATTAAAGCTTAGGTTCTCCTCTTTAGGAAATCACATGACCTTTACATTTAGAAAATTTCTTCATACCTTAAACGGCCTCCATGCAAACTTAGCCCTCCGCAAAATACTGTCAAAATACGGGCCATAACTCAGGGTAGACAGCCTATATTGTTGTGATTAAAACACAAATACGAATGAAATTATTTCTAGCGACGGTTATAACTTTAAAAGTTTTATGAGGCCGACAAATTTATATCCAAATTAAAGCTTAGGTTATCCTCTTTTAGGAAATCACATGACTTTTACATTTAGAAAAATTTTCATACCTTAATCGGCCTCCATGCACACTGAGCCCTCCGCAAAATACGGTCAAAATACGGGCCATAACTCAGGGTAGACAGCCTATATTGTTGTGATTAAAACACAAATACGAATGAAATTATTTCTAGCGACGGTTATAACTTTAAAAGTTTTTAAGGGAGGCCGACAAATTTATATCCAAATTAAAGCTTAGGTTCTCCTCTTTTAGGAAATCACATGACCTTTACATTTAGATAATTTCTTCATACCTTAAATGGCCTCCATGCACACTGAGCCCTCCGCAAAATACTGTCAAAATACGGGCCATAACTCAGGGTAGACAGCCTATATTGTTGTGATTAAAACACAAATACGAATGAAATTATTTCTAGCGACGGTTATAACTTTAAAAGTTTTATGAGGCCGACAAATTTATATCCAAATTAAAGCTTAGGTTCTCCTCTTTAGGAAATCACATGACTTTACATTTAGATAATTTCTTCATACCTTAAATGGCCTCCATGCACACTTAGCCTCCGCAAAATACTGTCAAAATACGGGCCATAACTCAGGGTAGACAGCCTATATTGTTGTGATTAAAACACAAATACGAATGAAATTATTTCTAGCGACGGTTATAACTTTAAAAGTTTTTTAAGGAGGCTGACAAATTTATATCCAAATTAAAGCTTAGGTTCTCCTCTTTTAGGAAATCACATGACTTTTACATTTAGATAATTTCTTCATACCTTAAATGGCCTCCATGCACACTGAACCTCCGCAAAATACTGTCAAAATACGCGCCATAACACAGGGTAGACAGCCTATATTGTTGTGATTAAAACACAAATACGAATGAAATTATTTCTAGCGACGGTTATAACTTTAAATGTTTTTAAGGGAAGCCGACAAATTTATATCCAAATTAAAGCGTAGGTTCTCCCTTTAGGAAATCACATGACTTTACATTTCGATAATTTCTTCATACCTTAAATGGCCTCCATGCACACTTAGCCCGCCGTAAAATACTGTCAAAATACGGGCCATAACTCAGGGTAGACAGCCTATATTGTTGTGATTAAAACACAAATACGAATGAAATTATTTCTAGCGACGGTTATAACTTTAAAAGTTTTTAAGGGAGGCCGACAAATTTATATCCAAATTAAAGCTTAGGTTCTCCTCTTTAGGAAATCACATGACTTTTACATTTAGATAATTTCTTCATACCTTAAATGGCCTCCATGCACACTGAGCCCTCCGCAAAATACTGTCAAAATACGGGCCATAACTCAGGGTAGACAGCCTATATTGTTGTGATTAAAACACAAATACGAATGAAATTATTTCTAGCGACGGTTATAACTTTAAAAGTCTTAAGGGAGCCGACAAATTTATATCCAAATTAAAGCTTAGGTTCTCCTCTTTAGGAAATCACATGACTTTTACATTTAGATAATTTCTTCATACCTTAAACGGCCTCCATGCACACTTAGCCCTCCGCAAAATACTGGTCAAAATACGGGCCATAACTCAGGGTAGACAGCCATATTGTTGTGATTAAAACACAAATACGAATGAAATTATTTCTAGCGACGGTTATAACTTTAAAAGTTTTATGAGGCTGACAAATTTATATCCAAATTAAAGCTTAGGTTCTCCTCTTTAGGAAATCACATGACTTTTACATTTAGATAATTTCTTCATACCTTAAATGGCCTCCATGCACACTGAGCCCTCCGCAAAATACTGTCAAAATACGGGCCATAACTCAGGGTAGACAGCCTATATTGTTGTGATTAAAACACAAATACGAATGAAATTATTTCTAGCGACGGTTATAACTTTAAAAGTTTTAAGGGAGGCCGACAAATTTATATCCAAATTAAAGCTTAGGTTCTCCTCTTTTATGAAATCACATGTGTTTTACATTTAGGCAATTTCTTCATACCTTAAACGGCCTCCATGCACACTTAGCCCTTCGCAAAATATGGTCAAAATACGGGCCATAACTCAGGGTAGACAGCCTATATTGTTGTGATTAAAACACAAATACGAATGAAATTATTTCTAGCGACGGTTATAACTTTAAAAGTGTTTAAGCAAGGCCGACAAATTTATATCCAAATTAAAGCTTAGGTTCTCCTCTTTTAGGAAATCACATGACTTTTACATTTAGATAATTTCTTCATACCTTAAATGGCCTCCATGCACACTGAGCCTCCGCAAAATACTGTCAAAATACGGGCCATAACTCAGGGTAGACAGCCTATATTGTTGTGATTAAAACACAAATACGAATGAAATTATTTCTAGCGACGGTTATAACTTTAAAAGTTTTTAAGGAGGCCGACAAATTTATATCCAAATTAAAGCTTAGGTTCTCCTTTAGGAAATCACATGACTTTTACATTTAGATAATTTCTTCATACCTTAAATGGCCTCCATGCACATGAGCCCTCCGTAAAATACTGTCAAAATACGGGCCATAACTCAGGGTAGACAGCCTATATTGTTGTGATTAAAACACAAATACGAATGAAATTATTTCTAGCGCCGGTTATAACTTTAAAAGTTTTTAGTGGAGGCCGACAATTTTATATCCAAATTAAAGCTTAGGTTCTCCTTTAGGAAATCACATGACTTTTACATTTAGATAATTTCTTCATACCTTAAATGGCCTCCATGCACACTGAGCCCTCCGCAAAATACTGTCAAAATACGGGCCATAACTCAGGGTAGACAGCCTATATTGTTGTGATTAAAACACAAATACGAATGAAATTATTTCTAGCGACGGTTATAACTTTAAAAGTTTTTAAGGGAGGCCGACAAATTTATATCCAAATTAAAGCTTAGGTTCTCTTTTAGGAAATGACATGACTTCTACATTTAGATAATTTCGCCATACCGTCCCTGTCCCCCACGCACACTTAGCCCTCCGCAAAATACTGTGAAAATACGGGCCATAACTCAGGGTAGACAGCCTATATTGTTGTGATTAAAACACAAATACGAATGAAATTATTTCTAGCGACGGTTATAACTTTAAAAGTTTTTAAGGGAGGCCGACAAATTTATATCCAAATTAAAGCTTAGGTTCTCCTCTTTTAGGAAATCACATGACTTTTACATTTAGATAATTTCTTCATACCTTAAATGGCCTCCATGCACACTGAGCCCTCCGCAAAATACGGGCCATAACTCAGGGTAGACAGCCTATATTGTTGTGATTAAAACACAAATACGAATGAAATTATTTCTAGCGACGGTTATAACTTTAAAAGTTTTTAAGGGAGGCCGACAAATTTATATCCAAATTAAAGCTTAGGTTCTCCTCTTTTAGGAAATCACATGACTTTTACATTTAGATAATTTCTTCATACCTTAAATGGCCTCCATGCACACTGAGCCCTCCGCAAAATACTGTCAAAATACGGGCCATAACTCAGGGTAGACAGCCTATATTGTTGTGATTAAAACACAAATACGAATGAAATTATTTCTAGCGACGGTTATAACTTAAACGTTTTTATTGGAGGCCGACAAATTTATATCCAAATTAAAGCTTAGGTTCTCCTCTTTGAGGAAATCACATGACTTTTACATTTAGATAATTTCTTCATACCTTAAATGGCCTCCATGCACACTGAAGCCTCCGCAAAATACTGTCAAAATACGGGCCATAACTCAGGGTAGACAGCCTATATTGTTGTGATTAAAACACAAATACGAATGAAATTATTTCTAGCGACGGTTATAACTTTAAAAGTTTTAAGGGAGGCCGACAAATTTATATCCAAATTAAAGCTTAGGTTCTCCTTTAGGAAATCACATGACTTTTACATTTAGATAATTTCTTCATACCTTAAATGGCCTCCATGCACACTTAGCCCTCCGCAAAATACTGTCAAAATACGGGCCATAACTCAGGGTAGACAGCCTATATTGTTGTGATTAAAACACAAATACGAATGAAATTATTTCTAGCGACGGTTATAACTTTAAAAGTTTTTAAGGGAGGCCGACAAATTTATATCCAAATTAAAGCTTAGGTTATAATCTTTTATGATATCACTTGATTTTTTCATTTTTATAATTTCTTCATAGATTAAACGGGATCTATGCACACTTAGCCCTCCGCAAAATACTGTCAAAATACGGGCCATAACTCAGGGTAGACAGCCTATATTGTTGTGATTAAAACACAAATACGAATGAAATTATTTCTAGCGACGGTTATAACTTTAAAAGTTTTAAGGAGGCCGACAAATTTATATTCAAATTAAAGCTTAGGTTCTCCTCTTTACGGAAATCACATGACTTTTACATTTAGATAATTTCTTCATACCTTAAATGGCCTCCATGCACACTGAGCCCTCCGTAAAATACTGTCAAAATACGGGCCATAACTCAGGGTAGACAGCCTATATTGTTGTGATTAAAAAACACAAAGACGAATGAAATTATTTCTAGCGACGGTTATAACTTTAACAGTTTTTAAGGGAGGCCGACAAATTTATATCCAAATTAAAGCTTAGGTTCTCCTCTTTTAGGAAATCACATGACTTTTACATTTCGATAATTTCTTTATACCTTAAATGGCCTCCATGCACACTCAGCCCTCCGCAAAATACTGTCAAAATACGGGCCATAACTCAGGGTAGACAGCCTATATTGTTGTGATTAAAACACAAATACTAATGAAATTATTTCTAGCGACGGTTATAACTTTAAAAGTTTTTAAGAGAGGCCGACAAATTTATATCCAAATTAAAGCTTAGGTTCTCCTCTTTAAGGAAATCACATGACTTTTTCATTTAGATAATTTCTTCATACCTTAAATGGCCTCCATGCACACAGAGCCCTCCGCAAAATACTGTCAAAATACGGGCCATAACTCAGGGTAGACAGCCTATATTGTTGTGATTAAAACACAAATACGAATGAAATTATTTCTAGCGACGGTTATAACTTTAAAGTTTTTAAGGAGGCCGACAAATTTATATCCAAATTAAAGCTTAGGTTCTCCTTTAGGAAATCACATGACTTTTACATTTAGATAATTTCTTCATACCTTAAATGGCCTCCATGCACACTTAGCCCTCCGCAAAATACTGTCAAAATACGGGCCATAACTCAGGGTAGACAGCCTATATTGTTGTGATTAAACACACAAATACGAATGAAATTATTTCTAGCGACGGTTATAACTTTAAAGTTTTTAAGGGAGGCCGACAAATTTATATCCAAATTAAAGCTTAGGTTCTCCTCCTTCAGGAAATCACATGACTTTACATTTAGATAATTTATTCATACCTTAAATGGCCTCCATGCACACTTAGCCCTCCGCAAAATACTGTCAAAATACGGGCCATAACTCAGGTAGACAGCCTATATTGTTGTGATTAAAACACAAATACGAATGAAATTATTTCTAGCGACGGTTATAACTTTAAAAGTTTTTAAGGGAGGCCGACAAATTTATATCCAAATTAAAGCTTAGGTTCTCCTCTTTTAGGAAATCACATGACTTTTACATTTAGATAATTTCTTCATACCTTAAATGGCCTCCATGCACACTGAGCCCTCCGCAAAATACTGTCAAAATACGGGCCATAACTCAGGGTAGACAGCCTATATTGTTGTGATTAAAACACAAATACGAATGAAATTATTTCTAGCGACGGTTATAACTTTAAAAGTTTTAAGGGAGGCCGACAAATTTATATCCAAATTAAAGCTGAGGTTCTCCTTTTAGGAAATCACATGACTTTTACATTTAGATAATTCTCTTCATACCTTAAATGGCCTCCATGCACACTTAGCCCTCCGCAAAATACTGTCAAAATACGGGCCATAACTCAGGGTAGACAGCCTATATTGTTGTGATTAAAACACAAATACGAATGAAATTATTTCTAGCGACGGTTATAACTTTAAAAGTTTTAAGGGAGGCCGACAAATTTATATCCAAATTAAAGCTTAGGTTCTCCTCTTTAGGAAATCACATGACTTTTACATTTAGATAATTTCTTCATACCTTAAATGGCCTCCATGCACACTTAGCCCTCCGCAAAATACTGTCAAAATACGGGCCATAACTCAGGGTAGACAGCCTATATTGTTGTGATTAAAACACAAATACGAATGAAATTATTTCTAGCGACGGTTATAACTTTAAAAGTTTTAAGGGAGGCCTACAAATGTATATCCAAATTAAAGCTTAGGTTCTCCTCTTTAGGAAATCACATGACTTTTACATTTAGATAATTTCTTCATACCTTAAATGGCCTCCATGCACACTGAGCCCTCCGCAAAATACTGTCAAAATACGGGCCATAACTCAGGGTAGACAGCCTATATTGTTGTGATTAAAACACAAATACGAATGAAATTATTTCTAGCGACGGTTATAACTTTAAAAGTTTTAAGGGAGGCTGACAAATTTATATCCAAATTAAAGCTTAGGTTCTCCTCTTTAGGAAATCACATGACTTTACATTTAGATAATTTCTTCATACCTTAAATGGCCTCCATGCACACTTAGCCCTCCGCAAAATACTGTCAAAATACGGGCCATAACTCAGGGTAGACAGCCTATATTGTTGTGATTAAAACACAAATACGAATGAAATTATTTCTAGACGGTTATAACTTTAAAAGTTGTTAAGGGAGGCTGACAAATTTATATCCAAATTAAAGCTTAGGTTCCTCCTTTAGGAAATCACATGACTTTTACATTTAGATAATTTCTTCATACCTTAAACGGCCTCCATGCACACTTAGCCCTCCGCAAAATACTGTCAAAATACGGGCCATAACTCAGGGTAGACAGCCTATATTGTTGTGATTAAAACACAAATACGAATGAAATTATTTCTAGCGACGGTTATAACTTTAAAAGTTTTTAAGGGAGGCCGACAAATTTATATCCAAATTAAAGCTTAGGTTCTCCCCTTTTAGGAAATCACATGACTTTTACATTTAGATAATTTCTTCATACCTTAAATGGCCTCCATGCACACTGAGCCCTCCGCAAAATACTGTCAAAATACGGGCCATAACTCAGGGTAGACAGCCTATATTGTTGTGATTAAAACACAAATACGAATGAAATTATTTCTAGCGACGGTTATAACTTTAAAAGTTTTTAAGGGAGGCCGTCAAATTTATATCCAAATTAAAGCTTAGGTTCTCCTCTTTTAGGAAATCACATGACTTTTACATTTAGATAATTTCTTCATACCTTAAACGGCCTCCATGCACACTTAGCCTACGCAAAATACGGTCAAAATACGGGCCATAACTCAGGGTAGACAGCCTATATTGTTGTGATTAAAACACAAATACGAATGAAATTATTTCTAGCGACGGTTATAACTTTAAAAGTTTTTAAGGAGGCCGACAAATTTATATCCAAATTAAAGCTTAGGTTCTCCTCTTTTAGGAAATCACATGACTTTACATTTAGAGAATTTCTTCATACCTTAAATGGCCTCCATGCACTGAGCCTCTCCGCAAAATACTGTCAAAATACGGGCCATAACTCAGGGTAGACAGCCTATATTGTTGTGATTAAAACACAAATACGAATGAAATTATTTCTAGCGACGGTTATAACTTTAAAAGTTTTTAAGGAGGCCGACAAATTTATATCCAAATTAAAGCTTAGGTTCTCCTCTTTTAGGAAATCACATGACTTTACATTTAGATAATTTCTTCATACCTTAAATGGCCTCCATGCACACTTAGCCCTCCGCAAAATACTGTCAAAATACGGGCCATAACTCAGGGTAGACAGCCTATATTGTTGTGATTAAAACACAAATACGAATGAAATTATTTCTAGCGACGGTTATAACTTTAAAAGTTTTTAAGGGAGGCCGACAAATTTATATCCAAATTAAAGCTTAGGGAATCACATGACTTTTACATTTAGACAATTTCTTCATACCTTAAATGGCCTCCATGCACACTTAGCCCTCCGCAAAATACTGTCAAAATACGGGCCATAACTCAGGGTAGACAGCCTATATTGTTGTGATTAAAACACAAATACGAATGAAATTATTTCTAGCGACGGTTATAACTTTAAAAGTTTTAATGGAGGCCTACAAATTTATTTACAATTTAAAGCTTAGGTTCTCCTATTTTAGGAAATCACATGACTTTTACATTTAGATAATTTCTTCATACCTTAAATGGCCTCCATGCACACAGAGCCCTCCGCAAAATACTGTCAAAATACGGGCCATAACTCAGGGTAGACAGCCTATATTGTTGTGATTAAAACACAAATACGAATGAAATTATTTCTAGCGACGGTTATAACTTTAAAAGTTTTAAGGGGGCCGACAAATTTATATCCAAACTAAAGCTTAGGTTCTCCTCTTATATGAATTCTCTATTCCTTTACATTTAGATAATTTCTTCATACCTTAAATGGCCTCCATGCACACTGAGCCCTCCGCAAAATACTGTCAAAATACGGGCCATAACTCAGGGTAGACAGCCTATATTGTTGTGATTAAAACACAAATACGAATGAAATTATTTCTAGCGACGGTTATAACTTTAAAAGTTTTTATGTGATGAAGACAAACTTATATCAAAATTAAATCTTAGGTTCTCCTTTTAGGAAATCACATGACTTTTACATTTAGATAATTTCTTCATACCTTAAATGGCCTCCATGCACACTGAGCCCTCCGCAAAATACTGTCAAAATACGGGCCATAACTCAGGGTAGACAGCCTATATTGTTGTGATTAAAACACAAATACGAATGAAATTATTTCTAGCGACGGTTATAACTTTAAAAGTTTTTAAGGAGGCCGACAAATTTATATCCAAATTAAAGCTTAGGTTCTCCTTTAGGAAATCACATGACTTTTACATTTAGATAATTTCTTCATACCTTAAATGGCCTCCATGCACACTGAGCCCTCCGCAAAATACTGTCAAAATACGGGCCATAACTCAGGGTAGACAGCCTATATTGTTGTGATTAAAACACAAATACGAATGAAATTATTTCTAGCGACGGTTATAACTTTAAAAGTTTTAAGGGAGGCCGACAAATTTATATCCAAATTAAAGCTTAGGTTCTCCTTTAGGAAATCACATGACTTTACATTTAGATAATTTCTTCATACCTTAAATGGCCTCCATGCACACTGAGCACTCCGCAAAATACTGTCAAAATACGGGCCATAACTCAGGGTAGACAGCCTATATTGTTGTGATTAAAACACAAATACGAATGAAATTATTTCTAGCGACGGTTATAACTTTAAAAGTTTTTAAGGAGGCCGACAAATTTATATCCAAATTAAAGCTTAGGTTCTCCTCTTTAGAAATCACATGACTTTACATTTAGATAATTTCTTCATACCTTAAATGGCCTCCATGCACACTTAGCCCTCCGCAAAATACTGTCAAAATACGGGCCATAACTCAGGGTAGACAGCCTATATTGTTGTGATTAAAACACAAATACGAATGAAATTATTTCTAGCGACGGTTATAACTTTAAAAGTTTTTAAGGGAGGCCGACAAATTTATATCCAAATTAAAGCTTAGGTTCTCCTCTTTAGGAAATCACATGACTTTTACATTTAGATAATTTCTTCATACCTTAAATGGCCTCCATGCACACTGAGCCCTCCGCAAAATACTGTCAAAATACGGGCCATAACTCAGGGTAGACAGCCTATATTGTTGTGATTAAAACACAAATACGAATGAAATTATTTCTAGCGACGGTTATAACTTTAAAGTTTTTGAAGAGAGGGCGACAAGTTGATATCCAAATTAAAGCTTAGGTTCTCCTTTAGTAAATCACATGACTTTTACATTTAGATAATTTCTTCATACCTTAAACGGCCTCCATGCACACTTAGCCCTCCGTAAAATACGGTCAAAATACGGGCCATAACTCAGGGTAGACAGCCTATATTGTTGTGATTAAAACACAAATACGAATGAAATTATTTCTAGCGACGGTTATAACTTTAAAAGTTTTTAAGGAGGCCGACAAATTTATATCCAAATTAAAGCTTAGGTTCTCCTTTAGGATTTCACTTGACTATTATATTTAGATAATTTCTTCATACCTTAAATGGCCTCCATGCACACTGAGCCCTCCGTAAAATACTGTCAAAATACGGGCCATAACTCAGGGTAGACAGCCTATATTGTTGTGATTAAAACACAAATACGAATGAAATTATTTCTAGCGACGGTTATAACTTTAAAAGTTTTAAGGGAGGCTGACAAATTTATATCCAAATTAAAGCTTAGGTTCTCCTCTTTAGGAAATCACATGACTTTTACATTTAGATAATTTCTTCATACCTTAAATGGCCTCCATGCACATAGCCCTCCGCAAAATACTGTCAAAATACGGGCCATAACTCAGGGTAGACAGCCTATATTGTTGTGATTAAAACACAAATACGAATGAAATTATTTCTAGCGACGGTTATAACTTTAAAAGTTTTAAGGAGGCCGACAAATTTATATCCAAATTAAAGCTTAGGTTCTCCTTTAGGAAATCACATGACTTTTACATTTAGATAATTTCTTCATACCTTAAATGGCCTCCATGCACACTGAGCCCTCCGCAAAATACTGTCAAAATACGGGCCATAACTCAGGGTAGACAGCCTATATTGTTGTGATTAAAACACAAATACGAATGAAATTATTTCTAGCGACGGTTATAACTTTAAAAGTTTTTAAGGAGGCCGACAAATTTATATCCAAATTAAAGCTTAGGTTCTCTTATTCTAGGAAATCACATGACTTTTACATTTAGATAATTTCTTCATACCTTAAATGGCCTCCATGCACACTGAGCCCTCCGCAAAATACTGTCAAAATACGGGCCATAACTCAGGGTAGACAGCCTATATTGTTGTGATTAAAACACAAATACGAATGAAATTATTTCTAGCGACGGTTATAACTTTAAAAGTTTTTAAGGAGGCCGACAAATTTATATCCAAATTAAAGCTTAGGTTCTCCTTTAGGAAATCACATGACTTTTACATTTAGACAATTTCTTCATACCTTAAATGGCCTCCATGCACACTTAGCCCTCCGTAAAATACTGTCAAAATACGGGCCATAACTCAGGGTAGACACTATATTGTTGTGATTAAAACACAAATACGAATGAAATTATTTCTAGCGACGGTTATAACTTTAAAAGTTTTTAAGGAGGCCGACAAATTTATATCCAAATTAAAGCTTAGGTTCTCCTCTTTAGGAAATCACATGACTTTACATTTAGATAATTTCTTCATACCTTAAATGGCCTCCATGCACACTGAGCCCTCCGCAAAATACTGTCAAAATACGGGCCATAACTCAGGGTAGACAGCCTATATTGTTGTGATTAAAACACAAATGAATGAAATTATTTCTAGCGACGGTTATAACTTTAAAAGTTTTAAGGAGGCTGACAAATTTATATCCAAATTAAAGCTTAGGTTCTCCCCTTTTAGGAAATCACATGACTTTTACATTTAGATAATTTCTTCATACCTTAAATGGCCTCCATGCACACTGAGCCCTCCGCAAAATACTGTCAAAATACGGGCCATAACTCAGGGTAGACAGCCTATATTGTTGTGATTAAAACACAAATACGAATGAAATTATTTCTAGCGACGGTTATAACTTTAAAAGTTTTTAAGGGAGGCCGACAAATTTATATCCAAATTAAAGCTTAGGTTCTCCTCTTTTAGGAAATCACATGACTTTTACATTTAGATAATTTCTTCATACCTTAAACGGCCTCCATGCACACTTAGCCCTCAGTAAAATACTGTCAAAATACGGGCCATAACTCAGGGTAGACAGCCTATATTGTTGTGATTAAAACACAAATACGAATGAAATTATTTCTAGCGACGGTTATAACTTTAAAAGTTTTTAAGGGAGGCCGACAAATTTATATCCAAATTAAAGCTTAGGTTCTCCTTTTAGGAAATCACATGACTATTACATTTAGATAATTTCTTCATACCTTAAATGGCCTCCATGCACACTGAGCCCTCCGCAAAATACTGTCAAAATACGGGCCATAACTCAGGGTAGACAGCCTATATTGTTGTGATTAAAACACAAATACGAATGAAATTATTTCTAGCGACGGTTAACTTTAAAAAGTTTTTAAGGAGGCCGACAAATTTATATCCAAATTAAAGCTTAGGTTCTCCTTTTAGGAAATCACATGACATTTACATTTCCTTATCTTCTTCATACCTTAAATGTCCTCCATGCACACTTAGCCCTCCGCAAAATTCTGTCAAAATACGGGCCATAACTCAGGGTAGACAGCCTATATTGTTGTGATTAAACACACAAATACGAATGAAATTATTTCTAGCGACGGTTATAACTTTAAAAGTTTTTAAGGAGGCCGACAAATTTATATCCAAATTAAAGCTTAGGATCTCCTCTTTAGGAAATCACATGACTTTTACATTTAGATAATTTCTTCATACCTAATGGCCTCCATGCACACTTAGCCTCCGCAAAATACTGTCAAAATACGGGCCATAACTCAGGGTAGACAGCCTATATTGTTGTGAATAAAACACAAATACGAATGAAATTATTTCAAGCGACGGTTATAACTTTAAAAGTTTTTAAGGAGGCCGACAAATTTATATCCAAATTAAAGCTTAGGTTCTCCTCTTTAGGAAATCACATGACTTTTACATTTAGATAATTTCTTCATACCTTAAATGGCCTCCATGCACACTGAGCCCTCCGCAAAATACTGTCAAAATACGGGCCATAACTCAGGGTAGACAGCCTATATTGTTGTGATTAAAACACAAATACGAATGAAATTATTTCTAGCGACGGTTATAACTTTAAAAGTTTTTAAGGAGGCCGACAAATTTATATCCAAATTAAAGCTTAGGTTCTCCTCTTTAGAAATCACATGACTTTACATTTAGATAATTTCTTCATACCTTAAACGGCCTCCATGCACACTTAGCCCTCCGTAAAATACTGTCAAAATACGGGCCATAACTCAGGGTAGACAGCCTATATTGTTGTGATTAAAACACAAATACGAATGAAATTATTTCTAGCGACGGTTATAACTTAATAAGTTTTTAAGAGCAGGCGACAAATTTATATCCAAATTAAAGCTTAGGTTCTCTTTTAGGAAATCACATGACTTTTACATTTAGATAATTTCTTCATACCTTAAATGGCCTCCATGCACACTGAGCGCTCCGCAAAATACTGTCAAAATACGGGCCATAACTCAGGGTAGACAGCCTATATTGTTGTGATTAAAACACAAATACGAATGAAATTATTTCTAGCGACGGTTATAACTTTAAGTTTTTAAGGGAGGCCGACAAATTTATATCCAAATTAAAGCTTAGGTTCTCCTCTTTTAGGAAATCACATGACTTTTACATTTAGATAATTTCTTCATACCTTAAATGGCCTCCATGCACACTGAGCCCTCCGCAAAATACTGTCAAAATACGGGCCATAACTCAGGGTAGACAGCTTATATTGTTGTGATTAAAACACAAATACGAATGAAATTATTTCTAGCGACGGTTATAACTTTAAAAGTCTTTAAGGGAGGCCGACAAATTTATATCCAAATTAAAGCTTAGGTTCTCCTCTTTTAGGAAATCACATGACTTTTACATTTAGATAATTTCTTCATACCTTAAATGGCCTCCATGCACACTGAGCCCTCCGCAAAATACTGTCAAAATACGGGCCATAACTCAGGGTAGACAGCCTATATTGTTGTGATTAAAACACAAATACGAATGAAATTATTTCTAGCGACGGTTATAACTTTAAAAGTTTTTAATTTATATCCAAATTAAAGCTTAGGTTCTCCTCTTTAGGAAATCACATGACTTTTTCATTTAGATAATTTCTTCATACCTTAAACGGCCTCCATGCACACTTAGCCCTCCGCAAAATACTGTCAAAATACGGGCCATAACTCAGGGTAGACAGCCTATATTGTTGTGATTAAACACAACAAATGAATGAAATTATTTCTAGCGACGGTTATAACTTTAAAAGTTTTAAGGAGGCTGACAAATTTATATCCAAATTAAAGCTTAGGTTCTCTTTAGAAATCACATGACTTTTACATTTAGATAATTTCTTCATACCTTAAATGGCCTCCATGCACACTGAGCCTCCGCAAAATACTGTCAAAATACGGGCCATAACTCAGGGTAGACAGCCTATATTGTTGTGATTAAACACAAATACGAATGAAATTATTTCTAGCGACGGTTATAACTTTAAAAGTTTTAAGGGAGGCCGACAAATTTATATCCAAATTAAAGCTTAGGTTCTCCTCTTTAGGAAATCACATGACTTTACATTTAGATAATTTCTTCATACCTTAAATGGCCTCCATACACACTTAGCCCTCCGCAAAATACTGTCAAAATACGGGCCATAACTCAGGGTAGACAGCCTATATTGTTGTGATTAAAACACAAATACGAATGAAATTATTTCTAGCGACGGTTATAACTTTAAAAGTTTTTAAGGGAGGCTGACAAATTTATATCCAAATTAAAGCTTAGGTTCTCCTTTTTTTAGGAAATCACATGACTTTTACATTTAGATAATTTCTTCATACCTTAAATGGCCTCCATGCACACTTAGCCCTCCGCAAAATGCTGTCAAAATACGGGCCATAACTCAGGGTGGACAGCCTATATTGTTGTGATTAAACACAAATACGAATGAAATTATTTCTAGCGACGGTTATAACTTTAAAGTTTTAAGGAGGCCGACAAATTTATATCCAAATTAAAGCTTAGGTTCTCCTCTTTAGGAAATCACATGACTTTTACATTTAGATAATTTCTTCATACCTTAAATGGCCTCCATGCACACTGAGCCTCCGCAAAATACTGTCAAAATACGGGCCATAACTCAGGGTAGACAGCCTATATTGTTGTGATTAAAACACAAATACGAATGAAATTATTTCTAGCGACGGTTATAACTTTAAAAGTTTTTAAGGAGGCCGACAAATTTATATCCAAATTAAAGCTTAGGTTCTCCTTTAGGAAATCACATGACTTTTACATTTAGATAATTTCTTCATACCTTAAATGGCCTCCATGCACACTGAGCCCTCCGCAAAATACTGTCAAAATACGGGCCATAACTCAGGGTAGACAGCCTATATTGTTGTGATTAAAACACAAATACGAATGAAATTATTTCTATGACGGTTATAACTTTAAAAGTTTTAAGGAGGCTGACAAATTTATATCCAAATTAAAGCTTAGGTTCTCCTCTTTTAGGAAATCACATGACTTTTACATTTAGATAATTTCTTCATACCTTAAATGGCCTCCATGCACACTTATCCCTCCGCAAAACACTGTCAAAATACGGGCCATAACTCAGGGTAGACAGCCTATATTGTTGTGATTAAAACACAAATACGAATGAAATTATTTCTAGCGACGGTTATAACTTTAAAAGTTTTAAGGAGGACACAAATTTATATCCAAATTAAAGCTTAGGTTCTCCTCTTTAGGAAATCACATGACTTTACATTTAGATAATTTCTTCATACCTTAAATGGCCTCCATGCACACTTAGCCCTCCGCAAAATACTGTCAAAATACGGGCCATAACTCAGGGTAGACAGCCCATATTGTTGTGATTAAAACACAAATACGAATGAAATTATTTCTAGCGACGGTTATAACTTTAAAAGTTTTTAAGGGAGGCCGTCAAATTTATATCCAAATTAAAGCTTAGGTTCTCCTTTAGGAAATCACATGACTTTTATTTAGATAATTTCTTCATACCTTAAATGGCCTCCATGCACACTTAGCCCTCCGCAAAATACTGTCAAAATACGGGCCATAACTCAGGGTAGACAGCCTATATTGTTGTGATTAAAACACAAATACGAATGAAATTATTTCTAGCGCCGGTTATAACTTTAAAAGTTTTTAAGGGAGGCCGACAAATTTATATCCAAATTAAAGCTTAGGTTCTCCTCTTTTAGGAAATCACATGACCTTTACATTTAGATAATTTCTTCATACCTTAAATGGCCTCCATGCACACTGAGCCCTCCGCAAAATACTGTCAAAATACGGGCCATAACTCAGGGTAGACAGCCTATATTGTTGTGATTAAAACACAAATACGAATGAAATTATTTCTAGCGACGGTTATAACTTTAAAAGTCTTTAAGGAGGCCGACAAATTTATATCCAAATTAAAGCTTAGGTTCTCCTTTAGGAATTCACATGACTTTTACATTTAGAGAATTTCTTCATACCTTAAACGGCCTCCATGCACACTTAGCCCTCCGCAAAATACTGTCAAAATACGGGCCATAACTCAGGGTAGACAGCCTATATTGTTGTGATTAAAACACAAATACGAATGAAATTATTTCTAGCGACGGTTATAACTTTAAAAGTTTATATGAGGCTGACAAATTTATATCCAAATTAAAGCTTAGGTTCTCCTCTTTAGGAAATCACATGACTTTACATTTAGATAATTTCTTCATACCTTAAATGGCCTATGCACACTGAGCCCTCCGCAAAATACTGTCAAAATACGGGCCATAACTCAGGGTAGACAGCCTATATTGTTGTGATTAAAACACAAATACGAATGAAATTATTTCTAGCGACGGTTATAACTTTAAAAGTTTTTAAGGGAGGCCGACAAATTTATATCCAAATTAAAGCTTAGGTTCTCCTCTTTAGGAAATCACATGACTTTTACATTTAGATAATTTCTTCATACCTTAAATGGCCTCCATGCACACTTAGCCCTCCGCAAAATACTGTCAAAATACGGGCCATAACTCAGGGTAGACAGCCTATATTGTTGTGATTAAACACAAATACGAATGAAATTATTTCTAGCGACGGTTATAACTTTAAAAGTTTTTATGGAGGCCGACAAATTTATATCCAAATTAAAGCTTAGGTTCTCCTTTTTAGGAAATCACATGACTTTTACATTTAGATAATTTCTTCATACCTTAAATGGCCTCCATGCACACTTAGCCTCCGCAAAATACTGTCAAAATACGGGCCATAACTCAGGGTAGACAGCTCATATTGTTGTGATTAAAACACAAATACGAATGAAATTATTTCTAGCGACGGTTATAACTTTAAAAGTTTTTAAGGAGGCCGACAAATTTATATCCAAATTAAAGCTTAGGTTCTCCTCTTTAGGAAATCACATGACTTTTACATTTAGATAATGTCTTCATACCTTAAACGGCCTCCATGGACACTTAGCCCTCCGCAAAATACTGTCAAAATACGGGCCATAACTCAGGGTAGACAGCCTATATTGTTGTGATTAAAACACAAATACGAATGAAATTATTTCTAGCGACGGTTATAACTTTAAAAGTTTTTATGGAGGCCGACAAATTTATATCCAAATTAAAGCTTAGGTTCTCCTTTAGGAAATCACATGACTTTTACATTTAGATAATTTCTTCATACCTTAAATGGCCTCCATGCACACTGAGCCTCCGCAAAATACTGTCAAAATACGGGCCATAACTCAGGTAGACAGCCTATATTGTTGTGATTAAAAACACAAATACGAATGAAATTATTTCTAGCGACGGTTATAACTTTAAAGTTTTTAAGGAGGCCGACAAATTTATATCCAAATTAAAGCTTAGGTTCTCCTCTTTAGGAAATCACATGACTTTTACATTTAGATAATTTCTTGGGAGAACCTAAGCTTAATTTGATATAAATTGTGCCCTCCTGAAAACTTTTAAAGTTATAACGTCGCTAGAAATAATTTATTTAGTATTTGTGTTTTAATCACAAATATGGCTGTCTACCCTGAGTTATGGCCCGTATTTGGACAGTATTTTGCGGAGGGTTCAGGCATGAGCCATTTGATGAAAACGAAAAGTCATGTGATTTCAAAAGAGAACGTTAAATTTGATATAACGATCGGCCTCCTTAAACGTTTAGTTATACCGTCGCTAGAATACTTTGTATTTGAAGTCGACCACACACAGGCCGTCACCCTGAGATGGCCCTGTATTTGACAGTTTTGCGGGGGATTCAGTGATGGAGGTTATGGATGAAGAATATTCAATGTAACATGTATTTCAAAGAGAACCTGTTATTTGATATACTAGTCGGCTCCCTTAAAACGTTTAAAGTTATACTGTCGCCAGAAATACTATTTGATTGTGTTTAATCACAACAATGTCGGGTAGCATAGTGAGTTATGGTCTGATTAGTATTTTGCGGAGGGCTCAGTGCATGGAGGTATTTAGTATGAAGAACTTACAATGAAAACATGATTTCAAGAAAAACCCTGTTACTTGATAATATTGCTCCCTTGTACCTTGTTAGAATCGTCGCTAGAATATTTGTATTTAGCGTTTAATCACAACAATATAGGCTGTCTACCCTGAGTTATGGCCCGACAAATTTATATCCAAATTAAAGCTTAGGTTCTCCTCTTTTAGGAAATCACATGACTTTTACATTTAGATAATTTCTTCATACCTTAAAGGACCACCACGCCCACTTAGCCCTCCGCAACCTGCTGTCAAACTCCGGGCCATAACCCAGGGTAGAGAGCCTAAATTGTTGTGAATAAAACACAAATACGAATGAAATTATTTCTAGCGACGGTTATAACTTTATGTTTTAAGGAGGCAGACAATTATATCCAAATTAAAGCTTAGGTTCTCCTTTTGGGAAAACACATGACTTTACTTTTAGAAAACCCTTCATCCTTAAAGGACCACATGCAACTTAGCCCCCCCAAAATACGTCAAATAGGGCCATAATAGGGTACCCCTATATTGTTGGAAAAACACAAATAGAATGAAATTATTTCAGCAAAGGTTATAATTTAAATTTTTTGGGGAGGGCAAAACAAATTTTTATTCCAAAATAAGCTTTTTCTTTAGAAATTTTCCATCCAAAGGAAATTTCCCCCAAATCCCAAAAATGGGCCTCCATAAACCCCAGTTTGGAAAAAAAAATGAATGAAATTTTTTTAAAGGGTAATTTTAAAGTTTTGGGGGAGGCGACAAATTTATATCCAAATTAAAGTTAGGTTCCCCTTTTTAGGAAATCAAAACTTTTACATTTAGATAATTTCTTCATACCAAAGGCCCACACACTAACCCCCCGCAAAATACTGTAAAAATATACAAACCCTAGGGAAAACCCGAATTTTTGAAAAAAAACAACAAATAAATTATTTCTAGCGACAAACTTTAAAATTTTTTAAGGGAGGCCGCAAATTTATTCCCAAATTAAATTTTTGGTTCTTTTGGAAACAATGATTTAATTTGGGAAATTTTCTTAAAATTTTAAAGGCCCTATGCAAATCCCAAATTAAATCCCATAACCGGGTAGACAGCCATATTGTTGTGTTTAAAAAACACAAAACGAATGAAATTATTTCTAGGAGGGGTATAACTTTAAAATTTAAGGGGGGCAAAATTTATATCCAAATTAAAGTTTAGGTTCTCCTTTTTTGGGAAATCACATGATTTTTTACATTTAGAAATTTCTTCATCCTTAAAGGCCCCCAATGCACACTTAGCCCCCGAAAATACTGTCAAAAAACGGCCATAACTCGGGGTAACACCATATTGTTGTGATTAAAACAAAATAGAATGAAATTATTTCAGCAAAGGTTATAATTTTAAAAATTTTTTGGGGAGGGAAAATTTTATATCCAAATTAAAGCTTAGGTTCCTTTAGGAAATAAATTGATTTTTTACATTTGGGAAATTTCTTCATACCTTAAACCTCCATGACACTAAACCCCTCCGCAAAATACTGTCAAAATAGGGGCCATAACTCGGGGTAGACAGCCTATATTGGGTTTAAAACACAAATACGAATGAAATTATTTCTAGCGAGGGTTTAATTTTAAAGTTTTTAAGGGGGGCCCGAAAAATTTTATACCAAAATTTAAAAGCTTAGGTTCTCCTTTGGGAAATCAATGATTTTTTACATTTAGAAAATTTCTTCATACCTTAAACGGCCTCCATGCAACTTAGTCCCCGAAAAATAGTCAAATACGGGCCATAACTCAGGTAACCCCCCATATTGTTG
>CM055824.1:2641945-2673744 GCA_029582265.1 Zoroaster sp. YZ-2022
GACAAATTTATATCCAAATTAAAGCTTAGGTTCTCCTCCTTTTAGGAAATCACATGACTCTTTACATTTAGATAATTTCTCTCATACCTTAAAGGACCACTATGCACACTTAGCCCTCCTTAAAATGCGTTGTCAGTAAATACGGGCTATAACTCAGGGTAGTAGACAGCCTATATTGCTTGTGATTAAAAACACAAATACGAATGTGAAATTATTTCTAGCGACGGTATAACTTTAAAAGTTTTAAGGAGGCCGATAAATTTATATCCAAATTAAAAGCTTAGGTTCTCCTTTAGGAAATCACATGACTTTTACATTTAGATAATTTCCTTCATACCTTAAAGGCCTCCATGCACACTTAGCCCTCCGCAAAATACTGTCAAAATACGCGACATAACTCAGGGTAGACAGCTCATATTGTTGTGATTAAAACACAAATACGAATGAAATTATTTTAAGCGACGGTTATAACTTTAAAAGTTTTTAAGGGAGGCCGACAAATTTATATCCAAATTAAACCTTAGGTTCTCCTCTTTTATGAAATCACAAGTGATTTACAGTTAGACAATTTCTTCATACCTTAAAGGACCACCTATGCACACTTAGCCCTCGCAAAATGCTGTCGAAATACGGGCCATAACTCAGGGTAGACAGCCTATATTGTTGTGATTAAAACACAAATACGAATGAAATTATTTATAGCGACGGGTTATAACTTAAAAGTTTTTAAGGAGGCCGACAAATTTATATCCAAATTAAAGCTTAGGTTCTCCTCTTTTAGGAAATCACATGACTTTTACATTTAGACAATTTCTTCATACCTGAAACGGCCTCCATGCACACTTAGCCTCCACAAAATACGGTCAGAAAATACGGGCCATAACTCAGGTAGACAGCCTATATTGTTGTGATTAAAACACAAATACGAATGAAATTATTTCTAGATACGGTTATAACTTTAAAAGTATTTAAGGAGGCCGACAAATTTATATCCAAATTAAAGCTTAGGGTTCTCCTTCAGGAAATCACATGACTTTTTACATTTAGACAATTCTTCATACCTTAAAACGGCCTCCAGCACACTTAGCTCCTCCGTAAAATACGGTCAAAATACGGCCATAACTCAGGAGTAGACAGCCTATATTGTTGTGATTAAAACACAAATACGAATGAAATTATTTCTAGCGATGGTTATAACTTTAATGTTTTTAAGGGAGGCTGACAAATTTATATCCAAATTAAAGCTTAGGTTCTCCTCTTAGGAAATCACATGACTTTTACATTTAGATAATTTCTTCATACCTTAAAGGACCACCATGCACACGTAGCTCCTCCGTAAAATACTGTCAAATACGCGCCATAACTCAGGGTAGACAGCCTATATTGTTGTGATTAAAAGACAAATACGAATGAAATTATTTCTAGCGACGGTTATAACTTTAAAAGTCTTTAAGGGAGGCCGACAAATTTATATCCAAATAAAAGCTTAGGTTTTCCTCTTTTAGGAAATCACATGACTTTTACATTTAGATAATTTCTTCATACCTTAAATGGCCTCCATGCACACTGAACCCTCCGCAAAATACGGGCCATAACTCAGGGTAGACAGCCTATATTGCTGTGATTAAAACACAAATAGGAATGAAATTATTTCTAGCGACGGCTATAACTTTAAAAGTTTTTAAGGGAGGCCGACAAATTTATGTCTAAATTAAAGCTTAGGTTCTCCTCTTTTAGGAAATCACATGACTTTTACATTTAGACAATTTCTTCATACCTTAAACGGCCTCCATGCACACTTAGTCCTCCGAAAAATACGGTCAATATACGGGCCATAACTCAGGGTAGACAGCCTATATTGTTGTGATTAAAACACAAATACGAATGAAATTGTTTCTAGCGACGGGTATAACTTTAAAAGTTTTTAAGGGAGGCCGACAAATTTATATCCAAATTAAAGCTTAGGTTCTCCTCTTTTAGGAAATCACATGACTTTTACATTTAGACAATTTCTTCATACCTTAATCGGCCTCCATGCACACTTAGCCCTCCGTAAAATACGGTCAAAATACGGGCCATAACTCTGGGTAAACTCCCGACATTGTTGTGATTAAAACACAAATACGAATGAAATTATTTCTAGCGACGGTTATAACTTTAAAAGTTTTAAGGGAGGCTGACAAATTTATATCCAAATTAAAGCTTAGGTTCTCCTCTTTAGGAAATCACATGACTTTTACATTTAGATAATTTCTTCATACCTTAAATGCCTCCATGCACACTGAACCTCCGCAAAATATTACGGGCCATAACTCAGGGTAGACAGCCCATATTGCTGTGATTAAAACACAAATAGGAATGAAATTATTTCTAGCGACGGCTATAACTTTTAAAAGTTTTTAAGGGAGGCCGACAAATTTATATCCAAATTAAAAGCTTAGGTTCTCCTTTTAGGAAATCACATGACTTTTTACATTTAGACAATTCTCTTCATACCTAAACGGCCTCCATGCACACTTAGCCCTCCGTAAAATACGGTCAAAATACGGGCGACATAACTCAGGGTAACAGCCTGACATTGTTGTGATAAAAACACAAATACGAATGAAATTATTTCTAGCGACGGTTATAACTTTAAAAGTTTTTAAGGGAGGCCGACAAATTTATATCCAAATTAAAGCTTAGGTTCTCCTCTTTTAGGAAATCACATGACTTTTACATTTAGATAATTTCTTCATACCTGAAACGGCCTCCATGCACACTTATCCCTCCGTAAAATACTGTCAAAATACGGGCCATAACTCAGGGTAGACAGCCTATATTGTTGTGATTAAAACACAAATACGAATGAAATTATTTCTAGCGACGGGTATAACTTTTAAAAGTTTTTAAAGGAGGCCGACAAATTTATATCCAAATTAAAGCTTAGGTTCTCCTCTTTCAGGAAATCACATGAATTTTACATTTAGACAATTTCTTCATACCTGAAACGGCCTCCATGCACACTTAGCCCTCCGTAAAATACTGTCAAAATACGAGCCATAACTCAGGGTAGACAGCCTATATTGTTGTGATTAAAACACAAATACGAATGAAATTATTTCTAGCGACGGGTATAACTTTAAAAGTTTTTAAGAGAGGCTGACAAATTTATATCCAAATTAAAGCTTAGGTTCTCCTCTTTGAGGAAATCACATGACTTTTACATTAAGAGAATTTCTTCATACCTGAAACGGCCTCCATGCACACTTATCCCTCCGTAAAATACTGTCGAAATACGGGCCATAACTCATGGTAGACAGCCTATATTGTTGTAATTAAAATACAAATACGAATGAAATTATTTCTAGCGACGGGTATAACTTTAAAAGTTTTTAAGGGAGGCCGACAAATTTATATCCAAATTAAAGCTTAGGTTCTCCTCTTTCAGGAAATCACATGAATTTTACATTTAGACAATTTCTTCATACCTGAAACGGCCTCCATGCACACTTAGCCCTCCGTAAAATACTGTCAAAATACGGGCCATAACTCAGGGTAGACAGCCTATATTGTTGTGATTAAAACACAAATACGAATGAAATTATTTCTAGCGACGGTTATAACTTTAAAAGTCTTTAAGGGAGGCCGACAAATTTATATCCAAATTAAAGCTTAGGTTCTCCTCTTTTAGGAAATCACATGACTTTTACATTTAGATAATTTATTCATACCTTAAATGGCCTCCATGCACACTGAGCCCTCCGCAAAATACTGTCAAAATACGGGCCATAACTCAGGGTATACAGCCTATATTGTTGTGATTAAAACACAAATACGAATGAAATTATTTCTAGCGACGGTTATAACTTTAACAGTTTTTAAGGGAGGCCGACAAATTTATATCCAAATTAAAGCTTAGGTTCTCCTTTTTTAGGAAATCACATGACTTTTACATTTAGATAATTTCTTCATACCTTAAAGGACCACCATGCACACTTAGCCCTCCGCAAAATGCTGTCAAAATACGGGCCATAACTCAGGGTAGACAGCCTATATTGTTGTGATTAAAACACAAATACGAATGAAATTATTTCTAGCGACGGGTATAACTTTAAAGGTTTTTAAGGGAGGCCGATAAATTTATATCCAAATTAAAGCTTGGGTTCTCCTCTTTTAGGAAATCACATGACTTTTACATTTAGACAATTTCTTCATACCTTAAACGGCCTCCATGCACACTTAGCCCTCCGTACAATACGGTCAAAATACGCGACAGAACTCAGGGTAGACAGCTTATATTGTTGTGATTAAAACACAAATACGAATGAAATTATTTATAGCGACGGTTATAACTTTAAAAGTCTTTAAGGGAGGCCGACAAATTTATATCCAAATTAAAGCTTAGGTTCTCCTCTTTTAGGAAATCACATGACTTTTACATTTAGATAATTTCTTCATACCTTAAAGGACCACCATGCACACTTAGCCCTTCGCAAAATGCTGTCAAAATACGGGCCATAACTCAGGGTAGACAGCCTATATTGTTGTGATTAAAACACAAATACGAATGAAATTGTTTCTAGCGACGGTTATAACTTTAAAAGTTTTTAAGGGAGGCCGACAAATTTATATCCAAATTAAAGCTTATGTTCTCTTTTAGGAAATCACATGACTTTTACATTTAGATAATTTCTTCATACCTTAAAGGACCACCATGCACACTTAGCCCTCCACAAAATACTGTGAAAATACGGGCCATAACTCAGGATAGACAGCCTATATTGTTGTGATTAAAACACAAATACGAATGAAATTATTTCTAGCTACGGTTATAACTTTAAAAGTCTTTAAGGGAGGCCGACAAATTTATATCCAAATTAAAGCTTAGGTTCTCCTCTTTCAGGAAATCACATGACTTTTACATTTAGACAATTTCTTCATACCTTAATCGGCCTCCATGCACACTTAGCCCTCCGTAAAATACGGTCAAAATACGGGCCATAACTCTGAGTAAACACCCGACATTGTTGTGATTAAAACACAAATACGAATGAAATTATTTCTAGCGATGGTTATAACTTTAAATGTTTTTAAGGGAGGCCGACAAATTTATATCCAAATTAAAGCTTAGGTTCTCCTCTTTTAGGAAATCACATGACCTTTACATTTAGATAATTTCTTCATACCTTAAAGGACCACCATGCACACGTAGCCCTCCGCAAAATACTGTCAGAATACGGGCCATAACTCAGGGTAGACAGCCTATATTGTTGTGATTAAAAGACAAATACGAATGAAATTATTTCTAGCGACGGTTATAACTTTAAAAGTCTTTAAGGGAGGCCGACAAATTTATATCCAAATAAAAGCTTAGGTTTTCCTCTTTTAGGAAATCACATGACTTTTACATTTAGATAATTTCTTCATACCTTAAATGCCCTCCATGCACACTGAACCCTCCGCAAAATACGGGCCATAACTCAGGGTAGACAGCCTATATTGCTGTGATTAAAACACAAATAGGAATGAAATTATTTCTAGCGACGGTTATAACTTTAAAAGTTTTTAAGGGAGGCCGACAAATTTATATCTAAATTAAAGCTTAGGTTCTCCTCTTTTAGGAAATCACATGACTTTTACATTTAGACAATTTCTTCATACCTTAAACGGCCTCCATGCACACTTAGTCCTCCGAAAAATACGGTCAATATACGGGCCATAACTCAGGGTAGACAGCCTATATTGTTGTGATTAAAACACAAATACGAATGAAATTGTTTCATGACGGTTATAACTTTAAAAGTTTTTAATGGAGGCCGACAAATTTATATCCAAATTAAAGCTTAGGTTCTCCTCTTTTAGGAAATCACATGACCTTTACATTTAGACAATTTCTTCATACCTTAATCGGCCTCCATGCACACTTAGCCCTCCGGAAATACGGTCAAAATACGGGCCATAACTCAGGGTAAACAGCCCGACATTGTTGTGATTAAAACACAAATACGAATCAAATTATTTCTAGCGACGGTTATAACTTTAAAAGTTTTTAAGGGAGGCCGACAAATTTATATCCAAATTAAAGCTTAGGTTCTCCTCTTTTAGGAAATCACATGACTTTTACATTTAGATAATTTCTTCATACCTTAAATGCCCTCCATGCACACTGAACCCTCCGCAAAATACGGGCCATAACTCAGGGTAGACAGCCTATATTGCTGTGATTAAAACACAAATAGGAATGAAATTATTTCTAGCGACGGCTATAACTTTAAAAGTTTTTAAGGAGGCAGACAAATTTATATCCAAATTAAAGCTTAGGTTCTCCTCTTTTAGGAAATCACATGACTTTTACATTTAGATAATTTCTTCATACCTTAAACGGCCTCCATGCACACTTAGCCCTCCGTAAAATACGGTCAAAATACGGCCATAACTCAGGTAGACAGCCTATATTGTTGTGATTAAAACACAAAGACGAATGAAATTGTTTATAGCGACGGTTATAACTTTAAAAGTTTTTAAGGAGGCCGACAAATTTATATCCAAATTAAAGCTTAGGTTCTCCTTTTAGGAAATCACATGACTTTTACATTTAGACAATTTCTTCATACCTTAATCGGCCTATGCACACTTAGCCCTCCGCAAAATACGGTCAAAATACGGGCCATAACTCTGGGTAAACAGCGGAAATTGTTGTGATTAAAACAAATACGAATGAAATTATTTCTAGCGACGGTTATAACTTTAAAAGTTTTAAGGAGGCCTGACAAATTTATATCCAAATTAAAGCTTAGGTTCTCCTCTTTTAGGAAATCACATGACTTTTACATTTAGATAATTTCTTCATACCTTAAAGGACCACCATGCACACTTAGCTCCTCCACAAAATACCGTCAAAATACGGGCCATAACTCAGGGTAGACAGCCTATATTGTTGTGATTAAAACGCAAATACGAATGAAATTATGTCTAGCGACGGTTATAACTTTAAAAGTCTTTAAGGGAGGCCGACAAATTTATATCCAAATTAAAGCTTAGGGTCTCTCTTTAGGAAATCACATGAATTTTACATTTAGACAATTTCTTCATACCTTAATCGGCCTCCATGCACACTTAGCCCTCCGTAAAATACGGTCAAAATACGGGCCATAACTCTGGGTAAACACCCGACATTGTTGTGATTAAAACACAAATACGAATGAAATTATTTCTAGCGACGGTTATAACTTTAAAAGTTTTTAATGGAGGCCGACAAATTTATATCCAAATTAAAGCTTAGGTTCTCCTCTTTTAGGAAATCAGATGACTTTTACATTTAGATAATTTCTTCATACCTTAAAGGACCACCATGCACACTTAGCCCTCCGCAAAATACTGTCAGAATACGGGCCATAACTCAGGGTAGACAGCCTATATTGTTGTGATTAAAAGACAAATACGAATGAAATTATTTCTAGCGACGGCTATAACTTTAAAAGTTTTTAAGGCAGGCCGACAAATTTATATCCAAATTAAAGCTTAGGTTCTCCTCTTTTAGGAAATCACATGACTTTTACATTTAGACAATTTCTTCATACCTTAAACGGCCTCCATGCACACTTAGCCCTCCGTAAAATACGCGACAGAACTCAGGGTAAAAACCCGACATTGTTGTGATTAAAACACAAATACGAATGAAATTATTTTTAGCGACGGTTATAACTTTAAAAGTTTTTAAGGGAGGCCGACAAATTTATATCCAAATTAAAGCTTAGGTTCTCCTCTTTTAGGAAATCACATGACTTTTACATTTAGATAATTTCTTCATACCTTAAAGGACCACCATGCACACTTAGCCCTCCGCAAAATACTGTCAAAATACGGGCCATAACTCAGGATAGACAGCCTATATTGTTGTGATTAAAACACAAATACGAATGAAATTATTTCTAGCGACGGTTATAACTTTAAATGTTTTTAAGGGAGGGCGACAAATTTATATCCAAATTAAAGCTTAGGTTCTCCTCATTTAGGATATCACATGACTTTTACATTTAGATAATTTCTTCATACCTTAAATGGCCTCCATGCACACTGAGCCCTCCGCAAAATACTGTCAAAATACGGGCCATAACTCAGGGTAGACAGCCTATATTGTTGTGATTAAAACACAAATACGAATGCAATTATTTCTAGCGACGGTTATAACTTTAACAGTTTTTAAGGGAGGCCGACAAATTTATATCCAAATTAAAGCTTAGGTTCTCCTTTTTTTAGGAAATCACATGACTTTTACATTTAGATAATTTCTTCATACCTTAAAGGACCACCATGCACACTTAGCCCTCCACAAAATACCGTCAAAATACGGGCCATAACTCAGGGTAGACAGCCTATATTGTTGTGATTAAAACACAACATGAATGAAATTATTTCATGACGGTTATAACTTTAAAAGTCTTTAAGGGAGGCCGATAAATTTATATCCAAATTAAAGCTTGGGTTCTCCTTTTTAGGAAATCACATGACTTTACATTTAGACAATTTCTTCATACCTTAAACGGCCTCCATGCACACTTAGCCCTCCGTAAAATACGGTCAAAATACGCGACAGAACTCAGGGTAAACACCCGACATTGTTGTGATTAAAACACAAATACGAATGAAATTATTTCTAGCGACCGGTATAACTTTAAAAGTTTTTAAGGGAGGCCGACAAATTTATATCCAAATTAAAGCTTAGGTTCTCCTCTTTTAGGAAATCACATGACTTTTACATTTAGATAATTTCTTCATACCTTAATCGGCCTCCATGCACACTTAGCCCTCCGTAAAATACGGTCAAAATACGGGCCATAACTCTGGGTAAACACCCGACATTGTTGTGATTAAAACACAAATACGAATGAAATTATTTCTAGCGACGGTTATAACTTTAAAAGTTTTTACGGAGGCCGACAAATTTATATCCAAATTAAAGCTTAGGTTCTCCTTTAGGAAATCACATGACTTTTACATTTAGAAAATTTCTTCATACCTTAAAGGTCCACCATGCACACTTAGCCCTCCGAAAAATACGGTCAGAATACGGGCCATAACTCAGGGTAGACATTTATATTGTTGTGATTAAAACACAAATACGAATGAAATTATTTCTAGCGACGGTTATAACTTTAAAGTCTTTAAGGGAGGCTGACAAATTTATATCCAAATTAAAGTTTAGGTTCTCCTTTCGGAAATCACATGACTTTTACATTTAGATAATTTCTTCATACCTTAAATGGCCACCATGCACACTGAGCCCTCCCTTAAAATACTGTCAGAATACGGGCCATAACTCAGGGTAGACAGCTTATATTGTTGTGATTAAAAGACAAAGACGAATGAAATTATTTCTAGCGACGGTTATAACTTTAAAAGTCTTTATGAGGCTGACAAATTTATATCCAAATTAAAGCTTAGGTTCTCTCTTTAGGAAATCATATGACTTTACATTTAGATAATTTCTTCATACCTTAAATGGCCACCATGCACACTGAGCCCTCCTAAAAATACTGTCAAAATACGGGCCATAACTCAGGGTAGACAGCTTATATTGTTGTGATTAAAACACAAATACGAATGAAATTATTTCTAGCGACGGTTATAACTTTAAAAGTTTTTATGAGGCCGACAAATTTATATCCAAATTAAAGCTTAGGTTCTCCTCTTTTAGGAAATCCCATGACTTTTACATTTAGATAATTTCTTCATACCTTAAAGGACCACCATGCACACTTAGCCCTCCGTAAAATACGGTCAAAATACGGGCCATAACTCAGGGTAGACAGCCTATATTGTTGTGATTAAAAGACAAATACGAATGAAATTATTTCTAGCGACGGTTATAACTTTAAAAGTTTTTAAGGAAGCCCGACAAATTTATATCCAAATTAAAGCTTAGGTTCTCCTTTTAGGAAATCACATGACTTTTACATTTAGACAATTTCTTCATACCTTAAAGGACCACCATGCACACTTAGCTCCTCTGCAAAATACTGTCAAAATACGGGCCATAACTCAGGGTAAACAGCCTATTATTGTTGTGATTAAAACACAAATACGAATGAAATTATTTCTAGCGACGGTTATAACTTTAAAAGTTTTTAAGGAGGCCGACAAATTTATATCCAAATTAAAGCTTAGGTTCTCCTTTTAGGAAATCACATGACTTTTACATTTAGACAATTTCTTTCATACCTTAAAGGCCTCCATGCACACTTAGCCCTCCGCAAAATACTGTCAAAATACGGGCCATAACTCAGGGTAGACAGCCTATTATTGTTGTGATTAAAAACACAAATACGAATGAAATATTTCTCTAGCGACGGTTATAACTTTAAAAGTTTTTTAAGGAGGCTGACAAATTTATATCCAAATTAAAGCTTAGGTTCTCCCTCATTTAGGAAATCACATGACTTTTACATTTAGATAATTTCTTCATACCTTAAAGGACCACCATGCACACTTAGCCCTCCGCAAAAATAATGACAAAAAACGGGCCATAACACAGGTTAGACAGCTCATATTGTTGTGATTAAACACACAAATACGAATGAAATTATTTATAGCGACGGTTATAACTTTAAAAGTATTTAAGGAGGCCGACAAATTTATATCCAAATTAAAGCTTAGGTTCTCCTCTTTAGGAAATCACATGACTTTTACATTTTAGACAATTTCTTTATAGCTTAATCGGCCTCCATGTCACACTTAGCCCTCCGCAAAATACGGTCAAAATACGGGCCATAACTCTGTAGACAGCCTACATTGTTGTGATTTAAACACACATACGAATGATATTATTTTTAGCGACGGTTATAACTTTAAAAGTTTTAAGGGAGGCCGACAAATTTATATCCAAATTAAAGCTTAGGTTCTCCTTTAGGAAATCACATGACTTTTTACATTTAGATAATTTTCTTCATACCTTAAATGGCCTCCATGCACACTTAGCCCTCCGCAAAATGCTCAAAATACGGGCCATAACTCAGGTAGACAGCCCATATTGTTGTGATTAAACACAAATACGAATGAAATTATTTCGAATGAAATTATTTCTAGCGACGGTTATAACTTTAAAAGTTTTAAGGAGGCTGACAAATTTATATCCAAATTAAAGCTTAGGTTCTCCTTTAGGAAATCACATGACTTTTACATTTAGATAATTTCTTCATACCTTAAAGGACCACCATGCACACTTAGCCCTCCGCAAAATACTGTCAAAATACGGGCCATAACTCAGGGTAGACAGCTCATATTGTTGTGATTAAAACACAAATACGAATGAAATTATTTCTAGCGACGGTATAACTTCTTAAAAGTTTTTATGGGAGGCCGACAAATTTATATCCAAATTAAAGCTTAGGTTCTCCTCTTTTAGGAAATCACATGACTTTTACATTTAGATAATTTCTTCATACCTTAAACGGCCTCCAATGCACACTGAGCCCTCCAAAAATACTGTCAAAATACGGGCCATAACTCAGGGTAGACAGCCTATATTGTTGTGATTAAAACGCAAATACGAATGAAATTATGTCTAGCGACGGTTATAACTTTAAAAGTCTTTTAAGGAGGCTGATAAATTTATATCCAAATTAAAGCTTAGGGTTCTCCCTTTAGGAAATCACATGACTTTTACATTTAGACAATTTCTTCATACCTTAAATGGCCTCCATGCACACTTAGAACCCTCCGCAAAATACGGGCCAGAACTCAGGGTAGACAGCCTATATTGTTGTGATTAAAACACAAATACGAATGAAATTATTTCTAGCGACGGTTATAACTTTAAAAGTTTTTAAGGGAGGCCGACAAATTTATATCCAAATTAAAGCTTAGGGTTCTCTTTAGGAAATCACATGACTTTTACATTTAGATAATTTCTTCATACCTTAAATGGCCTCCATGCACACTGAGCTCTCCGCAAAATACTGTCAAAATACGGGCCATAACTCAGGGTAGACAGCCTATATTGTTGTGTTTAAAACACAAATACGAATGAAATTATTTCTAGCGACGGGTATAACTTTAAAAGTTTTTAAGGGAGGACAACAAATTTATATCCAAATTAAAGCTTAGGTTCTCCTCTTTAGGAAATCACATGACTTTTACATTTAGACAATTTCTTCATACCTTAAACGGCCTCCATGCACACTTAGTCCTCCGTAAAATACGGTCAAAATACGGGCCATAACTCAGGGTAGACAGCCTCGACATTGTTGTGATTAAACACACAAATACGAATGAAATTATTTCTAGCGACCGTTATAACTTTAAAAGTTTTTAAGGAGGCCGACAAATTAATATCCAAATTAAAGCTTAGGTTAATTCTCCTCTTTTAGGAAATCACATGACTTTTACATTTAGACAATTTCTTCATACCTTAATCGGCCTCCATGCACACTTAGCCCTCCGTAAAATACGGTCAAAATACGGGCCATAACTCAGGGTAGACAGCCGAAATTGTTGTGATTAAAACACAAATACGAATGAAATTATTTCTAGCGACGGTTATAACTTTAAAAGTTTTTAAGGGAGGCTGACAAATTTATATCCAAATTAAAGCTTAGGTTCTCCTTTAGGAAATCACATGACTTTTACATTTAGATAATTTCTTCATACCTTAAAGGCCTCCATGCACACTTAGCCCTCCGCAAAATACTGTCAAAATACGGGCCATAACTCAGGGTAGACAGCCTATATTGTTGTGATTAAAACACAAATACGAATGAAATTATTTCTAGCGACGGTTATAACTTTAAAAGTTTTTAAGGGAGGCAGACAAATTGTTATCCAAATTAAAGCTTAGGTTCTCCACTTTTATTAAATCACATGACTTTTATATTTAGATAATTTCTTCATACTAAAATGGCCTCCATGCACACTGAGCCCTCCCAAAATACTGTCAAAATACGGGCCATAACTCCAGGGTAGACAGCTTATATTGTTGATTAAACACAAATACGAATGAAATTATTTCTAGCGACGGTTATAACTTTAAAAGTTTTTAAGGGAGGCCGACAAATTTATATCCAAATTAAAGCTTAGGGTTCTCCTCTTTAGGAAATCACATGACTTTACATTTAGATAATTTCTTCATACCTTAAACGGCCTCCATGCACACTGAGCCCTCCGTAAAATACTGTCAAAATACGGGCCATAACTCAGGGTAGACAGCCTATATTGTGATTAAAACACAAATACGAATGAAATTATTTCTAGCGACGGTTATAACTTTAAAAGTTTTAAGGGAGGCCGACAAATTTATATCCAAATTAAAGCTAGGTTCTCCTCTTTAGGAAATCACATGACTTTTACATTTAGATAATTTCTTCATACCTTAAATGGACCACCATGCACACTTAGCCCTCCGCAAAATACTGTCAAAATACGGGCCATAACTCAGGGTAGACAGCCTATATTGTTGTGATTAAAACACAAACGAATGAAATTATTTCTAGCGACGGTTATAACTTTAAAAGTTTTTGAGGAGGCTGACAAATTTATATCCAAATAAAGCTTAGGTTCTCCTCTTTAGGAAATCACATGACTTTTACATTTAGATAATTTCTTCATACCTTAAATGGCCTCCATGCACACTGAGCCCTCCGCAAAATACTGTCAAAATACGGACCATAACTCAGGGTAGACAGCCTATATTGTTGTGATTAAAACACAAATACGAAAGAAATTATTTCTTACACAAATACGAATGAAATTATTTATAGCGACCGTTATAACTTTAAAAGTTTTTAAGGGAGGCTGACAAATTTATATCCAAATTAAAGCTTAGGTCTCCTTTTAGGAAATCACATGACTTTTACATTTAGATAATTTCTTCATACCTTAATCGGCCTCCATGCACACTTAGCCCTCCGTAAAATACGGTCAAAATACGGGCCATAACTCAGTTAACACGACCGACATTTTAGTGAGTAATTCACAATTACGAATGAAATTATTTCTAGCGACGGTTATAACTTTAAAAGTTTTTTAAGGAGGCCGACAAATTTATATCCAAATTAAAGCTTAGGTTCTCCTCTTTAGGAAATCACATGACTTTTACATTTAGATAATTTCTTCATACCTTAAAGGACCACCATGCACACTTAGCCTCCGCAAAATACTGTCAAAATACGGGCCATAACTCGGGTAGACAGCCTATATTGTTGTGATTAAAACACAAATACGAATGAAATTATTTCTAGCGACGGTTATAACTTTAAAAGTTTTTAAGGAGGCCGACAAATTTATATCCAAATTAAAGCTTAGGTTCTCCTCTTTAGGAAATCACATGACTTTTTACATTTAGATAATTTCTTCATACCTTAAAGGACCACCATGCACACTTAGCCCTCCACAAAATACCGTCAAAATACGGGCCATAACTCAGGCAAGACAGCCTATATTGTTGTGATTAAAACACAAATACGAATGAAATTATTTCTAGCGACGGTTATAACTTTAAAAGTTTTTAAGGGAGGCCGACAAATTTATATCCAAATTAAAGCTTAGGTTCTCTCTTTAGGAAATCACATGACTTTTACATTTAGACAATTTCTTCATACCTTAATCGGCCTCCATGCACACTTAGCCCTCCGTAAAATACGGTCAAAATACGGGCCATAACTCTGGGTAAACACCTGACATTGTTGTGATTAAAACACAAATACGAATGAAATTATTTCTAGCGACGGTTATAACTTTAAAAGTTTTTAAGGGAGGCCGACAAATTTATATCCAAATTAAAGCTTAGGTTCTCCTCTTTTAGGAAATCACATGACTTTTACATTTAGATAATTTCTTCATACCTTAAAGGACCACCATGCACACTTAGCCCTCCGCAAAATACTGTCAGAATACGGGCCATAACTCAGGGTAGACAGCCTATATTGTTGTGATTAAAAGACAAAGACGAATGAAATTATTTCTAGCGACGGTTATAACTTTAAAAGTCTTTAAGGGAGGCCGACAAATTTATATCCAAATTAAAGCTTAGGTTCTCCTCTTTTCGGAAATCACATGACTTTTACATTTAGATAATTTCTTCATACCTTAAATGGCCTCCATGCACACTGAGCCCTCCTTAAAATACTGTCAAAATACGGGCCATAACTCAGGGTAGACAGCTTATATTGTTGTGATTAAAACACAAATACGAATGAAATTATTTCTAGCGACGGTTATAACTTTAAAGGTTTTTAAGGGAGGCCGATAAATTTATATCCAAATTAAAGCTTGGGTTCTCCTCTTTTAGGAAATCACATGACTTTTACATTTAGACAATTTCTTCATACCTTAAACGGCCTCCATGCACACTTAGCCCTCCGTAAAATACTGTCAAAATACGGGCCATAACTCAGGGTAGACAGCCTATATTGTTGTGATTAAAACACAAATACGAATGAAATTATTTCTAGCGACCGTTATAACTTTAAAAGTTTTTAAGGGAGGCCGACAAATTTATATCCAAATTAAAGCTTAGGTTCTCCTCTTTTAGGAAATCACATGACTTTTACATTTAGATAATTTCTTCATACCTTAAATGGCCTCCATGCACACTGAGCCCTCCGCAAAATACTGTCAAAATACGGGCCATAACTCAGGGTAGACAGCCTATTATTGTTGTGATTAAAACACAAATACGAATGAAATTATTTCTAGCGACGGTTATAACTTTAAAAGTTTTTAAGGGAGGCCGACAAATTTATATCCAAATTAAAGCTTAGGTTCTCCTCTTTTAGGAAATCACATGACTTTTACATTTAGATAATTTCTTCATACCTTAAATGGCCTCCATGCACACTGAGCCCTCCGCAAAATACTGTCAAAATACGGACCATAACTCAGGGTAGACAGCCTATATTGTTGTGATTAAAACACAAATACGAATGAAATTATTTCTAGCGACGGTTATAACTTTAAAAGTTTTTAAGGGAGGCCGACAAATTTATATCCAAATTAAAGCTTAGGTTCTCCTCTTTTAGGAAATCACATGACTTTTACATTTAGACAATTTCTTCATACCTTAAACGGCCTCCATGCACACTTAGCCCTCCGTAAAATACGGTCAAAATACGGGCCATAACTCAGGGTAAACACCTGACATTGTTGTGATTAAAACACAAATACGAATGAAATTATTTCTAGCGACGGTTATAACTTTAAAAGTTTTTAAGGGAGGCCGACAAATTTATATCCAAATTAAAGCTTAGGTTCTCCTCTTTTAGGAAATCACATGACTTTTACATTTAGATAATTTCTTCATACCTTAAAGGACCACCATGCACACTTAGCCCTCCGCAAAATACTGTCAAAATACGGGCCATAACTCAGGATAGACAGCCTATATTGTTGTGATTAAAACACAAATACGAATGCAATTATTTCTAGCGACGGTTATAACTTTAAAAGTTTTTAAGGGAGGGCGACAAATTTATATCCAAATTAAAGCTTAGGTTCTCCTCATTTAGGATATCACATGACTTTTACATTTAGATAATTTCTTCATACCTTAAATGGCCTCCATGCACACTGAGCCCTCCGCAAAATACTGTCAAAATACGGACCATAACTCAGGGTAGACAGCCTATATTGTTGTGATTAAAACACAAATACGAATGAAATTATTTATAGCGACCGTTATAACTTTAAAAGTTTTTAAGGGAGGCCGACAAATTTATATCCAAATTAAAGCTTAGGTTCTCCTCTTTTAGGAAATCACATGACTTTTACATTTAGACAATTTCTTCATACCTTAAAGGGCCTCCATGCACACTTAGCCCTCCGTAAAATACGGTCAAAATACGGGCCATAACTCAGGGTAGACAGCCTATATTGTTGTGATTAAAACACAAATACGAATGAAATTATTTCTAGCGACGGTTATAACTTTAAAAGTTTTTAAGGGAGGCCGACAAATTTATATCCAAATTAAAGCTTAGGTTCTCCTCTTTTAGGAAATCACATGACTTTTACATTTAGATAATTTCTTCATACCTTAAAGGACCACCATGCACACTTAGCCCTCCGCAAAATACTGTCAAAATACGGGCCATAACTCAGGGTAGACAGCCTATATTGTTGTGATTAAAACACAAATACGAATGAAATTATTTCTAGCGACGGTTATAACTTTAAAAGTCTTTAAGGGAGGCCGACAAATTTATATCCAAATTAAAGCTTAGGTTCTCCTCTTTAGGAAATCACATGACTTTTACATTTAGATAATTTCTTCATACCTTAAATGGCCTCCATGCACACTGAGCCCTCAGTAAAATACTGTCAAAATACGGGCCATAACTCAGGGTAGACAGCCTATATTGTTGTGATTAAAACACAAATACGAATGAAATTATTTCTAGCGACGGTTATAACTTTAAATGTTTTTAAGGCAGGCCGACAAATTTATATCCAAATTAAAGCTTAGGTTCTCTCTTTAGGAAATCACATGACTTTTACATTTAGATAATTTCTTCATACCTTAAATGGCCACCATGCACACTTAGCCCTCCGCAAAATACTGTCAAAATACGGGCCATAACTCAGGGTAGACAGCCTATATTGTTGTGATTAAAACACAAATACGAATGAAATTATTTCTAGCGACGGTTATAACTTTAAAAGTTTTTAAGGGAGGCCGACAAATTTATATCCAAATTAAAGCTTAGGTTCTCCTCTATTAGGAAATCACATGACTTTTACATTTAGATAATTTCTTCATACCTTAAAGGACCACCATGCACACTTAGCCCTCCACAAAATACCGTCAAAATACGGGCCATAACTCAGGGTAGACAGCCTATATTGTTGTGATTAAAACACAAATACGAATGAAATTATTTCTAGCGACGGTTATAACTTTAAAAGTCTTTAAGGGAGGCCGACAAATTTATATCCAAATTAAAGCTTAGGTTCTCCTCTTTTACGAAATCACATGACTTTTACATTTAGACAATTTCTTCATACCTTAATCGGCCTCCATGCACACTTAGCCCTCCGTAAAATGCGGTCAAAATACGGGCCATAACTCTGGGTAAACACCCGACATTGTTGTGATTAAAACACAAATACGAATGAAATTATTTCTAGCGACGGTTATAACTTTAAAAGTTTTTAAGGAAGGCCGACAAATTTATATCCAAATTAAAGCTTAGGTTCTCCTCTTTTAGGAAATCACATGACTTTTACATTTAGATAATTTCTTCATACCTTAAAGGACCACCATGCACACTTAGCCCTCCGCAAAATACTGTCAGAATACGGGCCATAACTCAGGGTAGACAGCCTATATTGTTGTGATTAAAAGACAAATACGAATGAAATTATTTCTAGCGACGGTTATAACTTTAAAAGTCTTTAAGGGAGGCCGACAAATTTATATCCAAATTAAAGCTTAGGTTCTCCTCTTTTAGGAAATCACATGACTTTTACATTTAGATAATTTCTTCATACCTTAAAGGACCACCATGCACACTTAGCCCTCCACAAAATACCGTCAAAATACGGGCCATAACTCAGGGTAGACAGCCTATATTGTTGTGATTAAAACACAAATACGAATGAAATTATTTCTAGCGACGGTTATAACTTTAAAAGTCTTTAAGGGAGGCCGACAAATTTATATCCAAATTAAAGCTTAGGTTCTCCTCTTTTAGGAAATCACATGACTTTTACATTTAGACAATTTCTTCATACCTTAAACGGCCTCCATGCACACTTAGCCCTCCGTAAAATACGATCAAAATACGGGCCATAACTCTGGGTAAACACCTGACATTGTTGTGATTAAAACACAAATACGAATGAAATTATTTCTAGCGACGGTTATAACTTTAAAAGTTTTTAAGGGAGGCCGACAAATTTATATCCAAATTAAAGCTTAGGTTCTCCTCTTTTAGGAAATCACATGACTTTTACATTTAGATAATTTCTTCATACCTTAAATGGCCTCCATGCACACTGAACCCTCCGCAAAATACGGGCCATAACTCAGGGTAGACAGCCTATATTGCTGTGATTAAAACACAAATAGGAATGAAATTATTTCTAGCGACGGCTATAACTTTAAAAGTTTTTAAGGGAGGCCGACAAATTTATATCCAAATTAAAGCTTAGGTTCTCCTCTTTTAGGAAATCACATGACTTTTACATTTAGATAATTTCTTCATACCTTAAATGGCCTCCATGCACACTGAGCCCTCCGCAAAATACTGTCAAAATACGGGCCATAACTCAGGGTAGACAGCCTATATTGTTGTGATTAAAAGACAAATACGAATGAAATTATTTCTAGCGACGGTTATAACTTTAAAAGTTTTTAAGGGAGGCCGACAAATGTATATCCAAATTAAAGCTTAGGTTCTCCTCTTTTAGGAAATCACATGACTTTTATATTTAGATAATGTCTTCATACCTTAAATGGCCTCCATGCACACTGAACCCTCCGCAAAATACGGGCCGTAACTCAGGGTAAACAGCCTATATTGCTGTGATTAAAACACAAATAGGAATGAAATTATTTCTAGCGACAGCTATAACTTCAAAAGTTTTTAAGGGAGGCCGACAAATTTATATCCAAATTAAAGCTTAGGTTCTCCTCTTTTAGGAAATCACATGACTTTTACATTTAGATAATTTCTTCATACCTTAAATGGCCTCCATGCACACTGAGCCCTCCTTAAAATACTGTCAAAATACGGGCCATAACTCAGGGTAGACAGCCTATATTGTTGTGATTAAAAGACAAAGACGAATGAAATTATTTCTAGCGACGGTTATAACTTTAAAAGTCTTTAAGGGAGGCCGACAAATTTATATCCAAATTAAAGCTTAGGTTCTCCTCTTTTCGGAAATCACATGACTTTTACATTTAGATAATTTCTTCATACCTTAAATGGCCTCCATGCACACTGAGCCCTCCTTAAAATACTGTCAAAATACGGGCCATAACTCAGGGTAGACAGCTTATATTGTTGTGATTAAAACACAAATACGAATGAAATTATTTCTAGCGACGGTTATAACTTTAAAAGTTTTTAAGGGAGGCCGACAAATTTATATCCAAATTAAAGCTTAGGTTCTCCTCTTTTAGGAAATCACATGACTTTTACATTTAGATAATTTCTTCATACCTTAAAGGACCACCATGCACACTTAGCCCTTCGCAAAATGCTGTCAAAATACGGGCCATAACTCAGGGTAGACAGCCTATATTGTTGTGATTAAAACACAAATACGAATGAAATTGTTTCTAGCGACGGTTATAACTTTAAAAGTTTTTAAGGGAGGCCGACAAATTTATATCCAAATTAAAGCTTAGGTTCTCCTCTTTTAGGAAATCACATGACTTTTACATTTAGATAATGTCTTCATACCTTAAATGGCCTCCATGCACACTTAGCCCTCCGCAAAATGCTGTCAAAATACGGGCCATAACTCAGGGTAGACAGCCTATATTGCTGTGATTAAAACACAAATAGGAATGAAATTATTTCTAGCGACAGCTATAACTTCAAAAGTTTTTAAGGGAGGCCGACAAATTTATATCCAAATTAAAGCTTAGGTTCTCCTCTTTAGGAAATCACATGACTTTACATTTAGATAATTTCTTCATACCTTAAATGGCCTCCATGCACACTGAGCCCTCCGCAAAATACTGTCAAAATACGGGCCATAACTCAGGGTAGACAGCCTATATTGTTGTGATTAAAAGACAAATACGAATGAAATTATTTCTAGCGACGGTTATAACTTTAAAAGTCTTTAAGGGAGGCCGACAAATTTATATCCAAATTAAAGCTTAGGTTCTCCTCTTTTAGGAAATCACATGACTTTTACATTTAGATAATTTCTTCATACCTTAAATGGCCTCCATGCACACTGAACCCTCCGCAAAATACGGGCCATAACTCAGGGTAGACAGCCTATATTGCTGTGATTAAAACACAAATAGGAATGAAATTATTTCTAGCGACGGCTATAACTTTAAAAGTTTTTAAGGGAGGCCGACAAATTTATATCCAAATTAAAGCTTAGGTTCTCCTCTTTTAGGAAATCACATGACTTTTACATTTAGATAATTTCTTCATACCTTAAAGGACCACCATGCACACTTAGCCCTCCACAAAATACTGTCAAAATACGGGCCATAACTCAGGGTAGACAGCCTATATTGTTGTGATTAAAACACAAATACGAATGAAATTATTTCTAGCGACGGTTATAACTTTAAAAGTCTTTAAGGGAGGCCGACAAATTTATATCCAAATTAAAGCTTAGGTTCTCCTCTTTTACGAAATCACATGACTTTTACATTTAGACAATTTCTTCATACCTTAATCGGCCTCCATGCACACTTAGCCCTCCGTAAAATACGGTCAAAATACGGGCCATAACTCTGGGTAAACACCCGACATTGTTGTGATTAAAACACAAATACGAATGAAATTATTTCTAGCGACGGTTATAACTTTAAAAGTTTTAAGGCCGACAAATTTATATCCAAATTAAAGCTTAGGTTCTCCTCTTTTAGGAAATCACATGACTTTTACATTTAGATAATTTCTTCATACCTTAAAGGACCACCATGCACACTTAGCCCTCCGCAAAATACTGTCAGAATACGGGCCATAACTCAGGGTAGACAGCCTATATTGTTGTGATTAAAAGACAAATACGAATGAAATTATTTCTAGCGACGGTTATAACTTTAAAAGTCTTTAAGGGAGGCCGACAAATTTATATCCAAATTAAAGCTTAGGTTCTCCTCTTTTAGGAAATCACATGACTTTTACATTTAGATAATTTCTTCATACCTTAAAGGACCACCATGCACACTTAGCCCTCCACAAAATACCGTCAAAATACGGGCCATAACTCAGGGTAGACAGCCTATATTGTTGTGATTAAAACACAAATACGAATGAAATTATTTCTAGCGACGGTTATAACTTTAAAAGTCTTTAAGGGAGGCAGACAAATTTATATCCAAATTAAAGCTTAGGTTCTCCTCTTTAGGAAATCACATGACTTTTACATTTAGAAAATGTATTCATACCTTAATCGGCCTCCATGCACACTTAGCCCTCCGTAAAATACGGTCAAAATACGGGCCATAACTCTGGGTAAACAGCCTGACATTGTTGTGATTAAAACACAATACGAATGAAATTATTTCTAGCGACGGTTATAACTTTAAAAGTTTTAAGGGAGGCCGACAAATTTATATCCAAATTAAAGCTTAGGTTCTCCTCTTTAGGAAATCACATGACTTTTACATTTAGATAATTTCTTCATACCTTAAATGGCCTCCATGCACACTGAACCCTCCGCAAAATACGGGCCATAACTCAGGGTAGACAGCCTATATTGCTGTGATTAAAACACAAATAGGAATGAAATTATTTCTAGCGACGGCTATAACTTTAAAAGTTTTTAAGGGAGGCCGACAAATTTATATCCAAATTAAAGCTTAGGTTCTCCTCTTTTAGGAAATCACATGACTTTTACATTTAGATAATTTCTTCATACCTTAAATGGCCTCCATGCACACTGAGCCCTCCGCAAAATACTGTCAAAATACGGGCCATAACTCAGGGTAGACAGCCTATATTGTTGTGATTAAAAGACAAATACGAATGAAATTATTTCTAGCGACGGTTATAACTTTAAAAGTATTTAAGGGAGGCCGACAAATGTATATCCAAATTAAAGCTTAGGTTCTCCTCTTTTAGGAAATCACATGACTTTTATATTTAGATAATGTCTTCATACCTTAAATGGCCTCCATGCACACTGAACCCTCCGCAAAATACGGGCCGTAACTCAGGGTAAACAGCCTATATTGCTGTGAATAAAACACAAATATGAATGAAATTATTTCTAGCGACAGCTATAACTTCAAAAGTTTTTAAGGGAGGCCGACAAATTTATATCCAAATTAAAGCTTAGGTTCTCCTCTTTTAGGAAATCACATGACTTTTACATTTAGATAATTTCTTCATACCTTAAATGGCCTCCATGCACACTGAGCCCTCCTTAAAATACTGTCAAAATACGGGCCATAACTCAGGGTAGACAGCCTATATTGTTGTGATTAAAAGACAAATACGAATGAAATTATTTCTAGCGACGGTTATAACATTAAAAGTCTTTAAGGGAGGCCGACAAATTTATATCCAAATTAAAGCTTAGGTTCTCCTCTTTTCGGAAATCACATGACTTTTACATTTAGATAATTTCTTCATACCTTAAATGGCCTCCATGCACACTGAGCCCTCCTTAAAATACTGTCAAAATACGGGCCATAACTCAGGGTAGACAGCTTATATTGTTGTGATTAAAACACAAATACGAATGAAATTATTTCTAGCGACGGTTATAACTTTAAAAGTTTTTAAGGGAGGCCGACAAATTTATATCCAAATTAAAGCTTAGGTTCTCCTCTTTTAGGAAATCACATGACTTTTACATTTAGATAATTTCTTCATACCTTAAAGGACCACCATGCACACTTAGCCCTCCGCAAAATACTGTCAGAATACGGGCCATAACTCAGGGTAGACAGCCTATATTGTTGTGATTAAAACACAAATACGAATGAAATTATTTCTAGCGACGGTTATAACTTTAAAAGTCTTTAAGGGAGGCCGACAAATTTATATCCAAATTAAAGCATAGGTTCTCCTCTTTAGGAAATCACATGACTTTTACATTTAGATAATTTCTTCATACCTTAAAGGACCACCATGCACACTTAGCCCTCCACAAAATACCGTCAAAATACGGGCCATAACTCAGGGTAGACAGCCTATATTGTTGTGATTAAAACACAAATACGAATGAAATTATTTCTAGCGACGGTTATAACTTTAAAAGTCTTTAAGGGAGGCCGACAAATTTATATCCAAATTAAAGCTTAGGTTCTCCTCTTTTAGGAAATCACATGACTTTTACATTTAGACAATTTCTTCATACCTTAAACGGCCTCCATGCACACTTAGCCCTCCGTAAAATACGGTCAAAATACGGGCCATAACTCTGGGTAAACACCCGACATTGTTGTGATTAAAACACAAATACGAATGAAATTATTTCTAGCGACGGTTATAACTTTAAAAGTTTTTAAGGGAGGCCGACAAATTTATATCCAAATTAAAGCTTAGGTTCTCCTCTTTTAGGAAATCACATGACTTTTACATTTAGATAATTTCTTCATACCTTAAATGGCCTCCATGCACACTGAACCCTCCGCAAAATACGGGCCATAACTCAGGGTAGACAGCCTATATTGCTGTGATTAAAACACAAATAGGAATGAAATTATTTCTAGCGACGGCTATAACTTTAAAAGTTTTTAAGGGAGGCCGACAAATTTATATCCAAATTAAAGCTTAGGTTCTCCTCTTTTAGGAAATCACATGACTTTTACATTTAGATAATTTCTTCATACCTTAAATGGCCTCCATGCACACTGAGCCCTCCGCAAAATACTGTCAAAATACGGGCCATAACTCAGGGTAGACAGCCTATATTGTTGTGATTAAAAGACAAATACGAATGAAATTATTTCTAGCGACGGTTATAACTTTAAAAGTCTTTAAGGGAGGCCGACAAATGTATATCCAAATTAAAGCTTAGGTTCTCCTCTTTTAGGAAATCACATGACTTTTACATTTAGATAATGTCTTCATACCTTAAATGGCCTCCATGCACACTGAACCCTCCGCAAAATACGGGCCATAACTCAGGATAGACAGCCTATATTGCTGTGATTAAAACACAAATAGGAATGAAATTATTTCTAGCGACGGCTATAACTTTAAAAGTTTTTAAGGGAGGCCGACAAATTTATATCCAAATTAAAGCTTAGGTTCTCCTCTTTTAGGAAATCACATGACTTTTACATTTAGACAATTTCTTCATACCTTAAACGGCCTCCATGCACACTTAGCCCTCCGTAAAATACGGTCAAAATACGGGCCATAACTCTGGGTAAACACCTGACATTGTTGTGATTAAAACACAAATACGAATGAAATTATTTCTAGCGACGGTTATAACTTTAAAAGTTTTTAAGGGAGGCCGACAAATTTATATCCAAATTAAAGCTTAGGTTCTCCTCTTTTAGGAAATCACATGACTTTTACATTTAGATAATTTCTTCATACCTTAAAGGACCACCATGCACACTTAGCCCTCCGCAAAATACTGTCAAAATACGGGCCATAACTCAGGGTAGACAGCCTATATTGTTGTGATTAAAACACAAATACGAATGAAATTATTTCTAGCGACGGTTATAACTTTAAAAGTCTTTAAGGGAGGCCGACAAATTTATATCCAAATTAAAGCATAGGTTCTCCTCTTTTAGGAAATCACATGACTTTTACATTTAGATAATTTCTTCATACCTTAAAGGACCACCATGCACACTTAGCCCTCCAGAAAATACCGTCAAAATACGGGCCATAACTCAGGGTAGACAGCCTATATTGTTGTGATTAAAACACAAATACGAATGAAATTATTTCTAGCGACGGTTATAACTTTAAAAGTCTTTAAGGGAGGCCGACAAATTTATATCCAAATTAAAGCTTAGGTTCTCCTCTTTTAGGAAATCACATGACTTTTACATTTAGACAATTTCTTCATGCACACTTAGCCCTCCGTAAAATACGGTCAAAATACGGGCCATAACTCTGGGTAAACACCTGACATTGTTGTGATTAAAACACAAATACGAATGAAATTATTTCTAGCGACGGTTATAACTTTAAAAGTTTTTAAGAGAGGCCGACAAATTTATATCCAAATTAAAGCTTAGGTTCTCCTCTTTTAGGAAATCACATGACTTTTACATTTAGATAATTTCTTCATACCTTAAATGGCCTCCATGCACACTGAGCCCTCCTTAAAATACTGTCAAAATACGGGCCATAACTCAGGGTAGACAGCCTATATTGTTGTGATTAAAACACAAATAGGAATGAAATTATTTCTAGCGACGGGTATAACTTTAAAAGTTTTTAAGGGAGGCCGACAAATTTATATCCAAATTAAAGCTGAGGTTCTCCTCTTTTAGGAAATCACATGACTTTTACATTTAGATAATTTCTTCATACCTTAAATGGCCTCCATGCACACTGAGCCCTCCGCAAAATACTGTCAAAATACGGGCCATAACTCAGGGTAGACAGCCTATATTGTTGTGATTAAAAGACAAATACGAATGAAATTATTTCTAGCGACGGTTATAACTTTAAAAGTCTTTAAGGGAGGCCGACAAATTTATATCCAAATTAAAGCTTAGGTTCTCCTCTTTTAGGAAATCACATGACTTTTACATTTAGATAATGTCTTCATACCTTAAATGGCCTCCATGCACACTGAACCCTCCGCAAAATACGGGCCATAACTCAGGGTAGACAGCCTATATTGCTGTGATTAAAACACAAATAGGAATGAAATTATTTCTAGCGACAGCTATAACTTCAAAAGTTTTTAAGGGAGGCCGACAAATTTATATCCAAATTAAAGCTTAGGTTCTCCTCTTTTAGGAAATCACATGACTTTTACATTTAGATAATTTCTTCATACCTTAAATGGCCTCCATGCACACTGAGCCCTCCGCAAAATACTGTCAAAATACGGGCCATAACTCAGGGTAGACAGCCTATATTGTTGTGATTAAAAGACAAATACGAATGAAATTATTTCTAGCGACGGTTATAACTTTAAAAGTCTTTAAGGGAGGCCGACAAATTTATATCCAAATTAAAGCTTAGGTTCTCCTCTTTTAGGAAATCACATGACTTTTACATTTAGATAATTTCTTCATACCTTAAATGGCCTCCATGCACACTGAACCCTCCGCAAAATACGGGCCATAACTCAGGGTAGACAGCCTATATTGCTGTAATTAAAACACAAATAGGAATGAAATTATTTCTAGCGACGGCTATAACTTTAAAAGTTTTTAAGGGAGGCCGACAAATTTATATCCAAATTAAAGCTTAGGTTCTCCTCTATTAGGAAATCACATGACTTTTACATTTAGATAATTTCTTCATACCTTAAATGGCCTCCATGCACACTGATCCCTCCGCAAAATACTGTCAAAATACGGGCCATAACTCAGGGTAGACAGCCTATAATTGTTGTGATTAAAAGACAAATACGAATGAAATTATTTCTAGCGACTGTTATAACTTTAAAAGTCTTTAAGGGAGGCCGACAAATTTATATCCAAATTAAAGCTTAGGTTCTCCTCTTTTAGGAAATCACATGACTTTTACATTTAGACAATTTCTTCATACCTTAAACGGCCTCCATGCACACTTAGTCCTCCGTAAAATACGGTCAATATACGGGCCATAACTCAGGGTAAACACCCGACATTGTTGTGATTAAAACACAAATACGAATGAAATTATTTCTAGCGACGGTTATAACTTTAAAAGTCTTTAAGGGAGGCCGACAAATTTATATCCAAATTAAAGCTTAGGTTCTCCTCTTTCAGGAAATCACATGACTTTTACATTTAGATAATTTCTTCATACCTTAAATGGCCTCCATGCACACTGAGCTCTCCGCAAAATACTGTCAAAATACGGGTCATAACTCAGGGTAGACAGCTTATATTGTTGTGATTAAAACACAAATACGAATGAAATTATTTCTAGCGACGGTTATAACTTTAAAAGTCTTTAAGGGAGGCCGACAAATTTATATCCAAATTAAAGCTTAGGTTCTCCTCTTTTAGGAAATCACATGACTTTTACATTTAGATAATTTCTTCATACCTTAAATGGCCTCCATGCACACTGAACCCTCCGCAAAATACGGGCCATAACTCAGGGTAGACAGCCTATATTGCTGTGATTAAAACACAAATAGGAATGAAATTATTTCTAGCGACGGCTATAACTTTAAAGGTTTTTAAGCGAGGCCGACAAATTTATATCCAAATTAAAGCTTAGGTTCTCCTCTTTTAGGAAATCACATGACTTTTACATTTAGATAATTTCTTCATACCTTAAATGGCCTCCATGCACACTGAGCCCTCCTTAAAATACTGTCAAAATACGGGCCATAACTCGGGGTAGACAGCCTATATTGTTGTGATTAAAAGACAGATACGAATGAAATTATTTCTAGCGACGGTTATAACTTTAAAAGTCTTTAAGGAGGCCGACAAATTTATATCCAAATTAAAGCTTAGGTTCTCCTCTTTTAGCAAATCACATGACTTTTACATTTAGACAATTTCTTCATACCTTAAACGGCCTCCATGCACACTTAGTCCTCCGTAAAATACGGTCAATATACGGGCCATAACTCAGGGTAAACACCCGACATTCTTGTGATTAAAACACAAATACGAATGAAATTATTTCTAGCGACGGTTATAACTTTAAAAGTTTTTAAGGGAGGCCGACAAATTTATATCCAAATTAAAGCTTAGGTTCTCCTCTTTTCGGAAATCACATGACTTTTACATTTAGATAATTTCTTCATACCTTAAATGGCCTCCATGCACACTGAGTCCTCCTTAAAATACTGTCAAAATACGGGCCATAACTCAGGGTAGGCAGCCTATATTGTTGTGATTAAAACACAAATACGAATGAAATTATTTCTAGCGACGGTTATAACTTTAAAAGTATTTAAGGGAGGCCGACAAATTTATATCCAAATTAAAGCTTAGGTTCTCCTCTTTTAGGAAATCACATGACTTTTACATTTAGATAATTTCTTCATACCTTAATCGGCCTCCATGCACACTTAGCCCTCCGTAAAATACGGTCAAAATACGGGCCATAACTCAGGGTAAACACCCGACATTGTTTGATTAAAACACAAATACGAATGAAATTATTTCTAGCGACGGTTATAACTTTAAAAGTTTTTAAGGGAGGCCGACAAATTTATATCCAAATTAAAGCTTAGGTTCTCCTCTTTTAGGAAATCACATGACTTTTACATTTAGATAATTTCTTCATACCTTAAATGGCCTCCATGCACACTGAGCCCTCCGCAAAATACTGTCAAAATACGGGCCATAACTCAGGGTAGACAGCTTATATTGTTGTGATTAAAACACAAATACGAATGAAATTATTTCTAGCGACGGTTATAACTTTAAAATTCTTTAAGGGAGGCCGACAAATTTATATCCAATTTAAAGCTTAGGTTCTCCTCTTTTAGGAAATCACATGACTTTTACATTTAGATAATTTCTTCATACCTTAAATGGCCTCCATGCACACTTAGTCCTCCGTAAAATACGGTCAATATACGGGCCATAACTCAGGGTAAACACCCGACATTGCTGTGATTAAAACACAAATACGAATGAAATTATTTCTAGCGACGGCTATAACTTTAAAAGTTTTTAAGGGAGGCCGACAAATTTATATCCAAATTAAAGCTTAGGTTCTCCTCTTTTAGGAAATCACATGACTTTTACATTTAGATAATTTCTTCATACCTTAAATGGCCTCCATGCACACTGAGCCCTCCTTAAAATACTGTCAAAATACGGGCCATAACTCGGGGTAGACAGCCTATATTGTTGTGATTAAAAGACAAATACGAATGAAATTATTTCTAGCGACGGTTATAACTTTAAAAGTCTTTAAGGGAGGCCGACAAATTTATATCCAAATTAAAGCTTAGGTTCTCCTCTTTTAGAAAATCACATGACTTTTACATTTAGACAATTTCTTCATACCTTAAACGGCCTCCATGCACACTTAGTCCTCCGTAAAATACGGTCAATATACGGGCCATAACTCAGGGTAAACACCCGACATTCTTGTGATTAAAACACAAATACGAATGAAATTATTTCTAGCGAAGGTTATAACTTTAAAAGTTTTTAAGGGAGGCCGACAAATTTATATCCAAATTAAAGCTTAGGTTCTCCTCTTTTCGGAAATCACATGACTTTTACATTTAGATAATTTCTTCATACCTTAAATGGCCTCCATGCACACTGAGTCCTCCTTAAAATACTGTCAAAATACGGGCCATAACTCAGGGTAGGCAGCCTATATTGTTGTGATTAAAACACAAATACGAATGAAATTATTTCTAGCGACGGTTATAACTTTAAAGGTCTTTAAGGGAGGCCGATAAATTTATATCCAAATTAAAGCTTAGGTTCTCCTCTTTTAGGAAATCACATGACTTTTACATTTAGACAATTTCTTCATACCTTAATCGGCCTCCATGCACACTTAGCCCTGCGTAAAATACGGTCAAAATACGGGCCATAACTCAGGGTAAACACCCGACATTGTTTGATTAAAACACAAATACGAATGAAATTATTTCTAGCGACGGGTATAACTTTAAAAGTTTTAAGGGAGGCCGACAAATTTATATCCAAATTAAAGCTTAGGTTCTCCTCTTTTAGGAAATCACATGACTTTTACATTTAGACAATTTCTTCATACCTTAAATGGCCTCCATGCACACTGAACCCTCCGCAAAATACTGTCAAAATACGGGCCATAACTCAGGGTAGACAGCTTATATTGTTGTGATTAAAACACAAATACGAATGAAATTATTTCTAGCGACGGTTATAACTTTAAAATTCTTTAAGGAGGCTGACAAATTTATATCCAAATTAAAGCTTAGGTTCTCCTCTTTAGGAAATCACATGACTTTTACATTTAGATAATTTCTTCATACCTTAAATGGCCTCCATGCACACTTAGTCCTCCGTAAAATACGGTCAATAAACTGGCCATAACTCAGGGTAAACACCCGACATTGCTGTGATTAAAACACAAATACGAATGAAATTATTTCTAGCGACGGCTATAACTTTAAAAGTTTTTAAGGAGGCTGACAAATTTATATCCAAATTAAAGCTTAGGTTCTCCTCTTTTAGTAAATCACATGACTTTTACATTTAGATAATTTCTTCATACCTTAAATGGCCTCCATGCACACTGAGCCCTCCGCAAAATACTATCAAAATACGGGCCATAACTCAGGGTAGACAGCCTATATTGTTGTGATTAAAAGACAAATACGAATGAAATTATTTTTTAGCGACGGTTATAACTTTAAAAGTCTTTAAGGGAGGCCGACAAATTTATATCCAAATTAAAGCTTAGGTTCTCCTCTTTTAGGAAATCACATGACTTTTACATTTAGACAATTTCTTCATACTTAAATGGCCTCCATGCACACTTAGTCCTCCGTAAAATACGGTCAATATACGGCCATAACTCAGGGTAAACACCCGACATTGTTGTGATTAAAACACAAATACGAATGAAATTATTTCTAGCGACGGTTATAACTTTAAAAGTTTTTAAGGGAGGCCGACAAATTTATATCCAAATTAAAGCTTAGGTTCTCCTCTTTTCGGAAATCACATGACTTTTACATTTAGATAATTTCTTCATACCTTAAATGGCCTCCATGCACACTGAACCCTCCTTAAAATACTGTCAAAATACGGGCCATAACTCAGGGTAGACATTATATTGTTGTGATTAAAACACAAATACGAATGATATTATTTCTAGCGACGGGTATAACTTTAAAAGTTTTTAAGGAGGCCGACAAATTTATATCGAAATTAAAGCTTAGGGTTCTCCTCTTTTAGGAAATCACATGACTTTTACATTTAGACAATTTCTTCATAGCTTAAACGGCCTCCATGCACACTTAGTCCTCCGTAAAATACGGTCAATATACGGGCCATAACTCAGGGTAAACACCCGACATTGTTGTGATTAAAACACAAATACGAATGAAATTATACC
>CM055824.1:2674244-2692433 GCA_029582265.1 Zoroaster sp. YZ-2022
CGCCCAAAATAGGGGCCATAACTCAGGGTATAAAGCCCATATATTGTTGTGATTAAAACACAAATAGAACAAATTATTTCTAGCGACGGTTATAACTTCTTAAAAGTTTTTTAAGGGAGGCTGACAAATTTATATCCAAATTAAAGCTTAGGTTCTCCTCTTTAGGAAATCACATGACTTTTACATTTAGATAATTTCTTCTATACCCAATGGCTCTCCATGCACACCGAGCCCTCCGCAAAAATACTGTCAAACATACGGGCCATAACTCAGGTAGACAGCCTATATTGTTGTGATTAAAAAGACAAATACGAATGAAATTGTTTCTAGCGAGGACGTTATAATCTTTAAAAGTATTTAAGGGAGGCCGACAAATTTATATCCAAATTAAAGCTTAGGTTCTCCTCTTTAGGAAATCACATGACCTTTACATTTAGATAATTTCTTCACACCTTAAATGGCCTCCATAACAATACTGAGCCCCTCCTTAAAATACTGTCAAACATACGGGCCATAACCTAGTGGTAGAGCAGCCCATATTGTTGTGATTAAAACACAAATACGAATGAAATTATTTCTAGCGACGGTTATAACTTTCTTAAAAGTATTTATGGAGGCCGACAAATTTATATCCAAATTAAAGCTTAGGTTCTCCTCTTAGTGGAAATCACATGACTTTTTACATTTAGATAATTTCTTCATACCTTAAAGGACCACCCATGCACACTTTAGCCCTTCCGCAAAATGCTGTCATCAAAATACGGGCCATAACTCAGGTAGACACAGGCCTATATTGTTGTGATTAAACACAAATACGAATGAAATTGTTTCTAGCGACGGTTATAACTTTAAAACAGTTTTTATGCGAGGCCGGACAAATTTATATCCAAATTAAAGCTTAGGGTTCTCCTTTAGGAAATCACATGACTTTACATTTAGATAATTTTCTTCATACCTTAAAGGACCGTAATTGATGCACACTTAGCTCCTCCTTTCAAAATACCGTCAAAAATACGGGCCATAACTCAGGGTAGACAGCCTATATTGTTGTGATTAAAAAACACAAATACGAATGAAATTATTTCTTAAAGCGACGGTTATAACTTTAAAAGTTTTTAAGGGAAGCGACAAATTTATATCCAAATTAAAGCTAAAGCTAGGTTCTCTCTTTACGAAAATCACAGATTTTTACATTTAGACAATTTCTTCATACCTTAAATGGCCTCCATGCACACTTCCTAGTCTCCTCCTCCGTAAAATACGGTCAAAATACGGGCCATAACTCTGGGTAAACAGCTGACATTGTTGGTGATTAAAACACAAATACGAATGAAATTATTTCTAGCGACGGTTATAACTTTAAAAGTCTTTAAGGAAGGCCGACAAATTCTATATCCAAATTAATTAAGTTAGGTTCTCTCCTCATTGAAATCACACACTTTTACATTTTTTTTTTTTAAGTAGACAATTTACACGACCGGCTCTGCAAATTACTTAGCTCTCTGTAAAATACGGTTGTAACATACAATTCTGGTAAAATACCTTATTATTGTTGTGATAAAACACAAATACGAATGAAATGGTTTAAAGATTGGTTATAACTTTAAAAGCTTTTATGAATGGAACAATTAGTATAAATTAAAGCTTAGGTTCTCTCTTTAGGAAATCACATGACTTCTTTACATTTAGATAATTTCTTCATACCTTAAAGGACTCACCATGCACAATAATTTAGCCCTCCGCAAATACTGTCAGAACATGGGCCATAACTCAGGGTAGATACAGCCTATATTGTTGTGGATTAAAAGACAATACGAATGAAATTATTTCTAGCGATTGTTATAACTTTAAAAGTCTTGTAAGGGAGGCCGACAAATTTATATCCAAATTAAAGCATAGGTTCTCCTTTAGGAAATCAGCATGACTTTTACATTTTAGATAATAATTTCTTCATACCTTAAAGGACCACTCATGCACACTTAGCCCTCCTCCACAAAATACTCGTCAAACATACGGGCCATAACTCAGTGGTAGACAGTCAGCCTATATTGTTGTGATTAAACACACAATACTACGAATACTGAAATTATTGGTCTAGCGACGGTTATAACTTTAAAAGTCTTTAAGGGAGGCCGACAAATTTAGGAGCATCCAAAATTAAAGCTTAGGTTCCTCTCTTGAGGAAATCACATTGACTTCTTTAACATTTAGACAATTTCTTCATGCACACTTAGTCTCCTCCTGTAAAATACAGGTCAAAATACGGGCCATAACTCTGGGTAAACACCTGATATTGTTGGTGATTAAAATAGACAAATACGAATGAAATTATTTTCTATGACGGTTATAACCTTTAAAAGTTTTATAAGGGAGTACGACAAATTTATATCCAAATTAAAAGCTTAGGTTCTCCTCTTTAGGAAATCAGCTGCCATGACTTTTTACATTTAGATACCTCTTGATACCTTTAAATGGCCTCCATGCATCACTGAAACCTCTGGCAAAATACAGCTATAAATCAGGGTAGATGCAGCCCATATTAGTTGCTGGTGATTAAAACACAAATAGGGAATGAAATTATTTCTAAAGCGACGGCTATAACTTTAAAAGTTTTTAAGGAGTCAGACAAATTTATATCCAAATTCGAAAAGCTGAGGCCCCTTCTCCCTCTCTTTTAGGAAATCACATGACTTTTTACATTTAGATAATTTCTTCATACCTTAAATGGCCTCCATGCACACTGGAGCTCCTCCGCAAAATACTGTCAAAATACGGGCCATAACTCAGGGTAGACAGCCTATATTGTTGTGATTAGAAAAGACAATACGAATGAAATTATTTCTCTCTAGCGACGGTTATAACTTTTAAAAGTCTTTAAGAGGATACCGACAAATGTATATCCAAATTAAAGCTTAAGGTTCTCCTCCTTTTTAGGAAATCACATGACTTTATGCATTTAGATAATGTCTTCATACCTTTAAATGGCCTCCATGCACACACTACTGAACCTCCGCAAAAATACGGGCCATAACTCAGGGTAGTACAGCCTATATTGCTGTGATTAAAACACAAATAGGAAATGAAATGGTTTTAGTTTATTAGCTATAACTTTAAAAGCTTTTATAAGGGGAGGCCGACAAATTTATATATATATATCCAAATTAAAGCTTAGGTCTCTCTCTTTAGGAAATCACATGACTTTACATTTAGACACTTTTCATACCTTAACCCTGGCCTCCATGCATGCACTCTAGCCCTCCGTAAATAAACGGCTACGGTAATAATACGGTCAACATAATATAACTCTGTAAACACCCGACATTGATATTGTTAGATTAAAAACACAACATACGAATACTTCAAAATTATTTCTAAGATTTGGTAATATAACTAAAAGTTTTTAAGAAGGCCGACAAATAATTATATCCAAATTAAAGTCTTAGGTTCTCCTTTTTAGGAAAATCACATGACTTTTACATTTAGATAATTTCTTCATACCTTAAAGGACCACCATACCACACTTAGCTCCCTCCGCAAAATACTGTCAGAATACGGGCCACAACTCAGGGTAGACAGCCCATATTGTTGTGGATTAAAAAAGACAACACGAATGAAATTATTTCTGAAGCGACGGTTATAACTTTAAAAGTCTTGTGCCCTTAAGGAGGCCGACAAATTTATATCCAAATTAAAAGACAGGTTCTCCTCTTTAGGAAATCACATGACTTTTACATTTAGATAATTTCTTCATACCTTAAAGGACCACCATTAGCACACACTTAGCTCCTCCACAAATACCGTCAAAATACGGGCCATAACTCAGGTGCAGACAGCCTATATATTGTTGTGAGATTAAAAACACAACATACGAATGAAATTACTTTAAAGCGACGGTTATAACTTTAAAAGTCTTATGGGAGGTCAGGACAAATTTATATCCAAATTAAAAGCTTAGGTTCTCCTCTTTAGGAAATCACATGACTTTTACATTTAGACAATTTCTTCATGCACACTTAGCCCTCCGTAAATAATAATAATAATAATAATAATAATAATAATAATAATAATAATAATAATACGGTCAAAAATACGGGCCATAACTCTGGGTAAACACCTGACATTGTTGTGGATTAAAACACAAATACGAATGAAATTATTTCTAGCGACGGTTATAACTTCTTAAAAGTTTTATAAGGGAGGCCGACAAATTTAGTATCCAAATTAAAAGCTTATAGGTTCTCCTCTTTAGGAAATCACATATGACTTTTACATTTAGATAATTTCTCATACCTTAAAACAGCACTCCATGCACACTGAAACCTCTGCCAAATACGGGTAACATAACTCAGGGTAGACAGCCTATATTGCTGCTGGGGTGATTAAAACACAAATAGGAATGAAATTATTTCTAGCGACGGCTATAACTTTTAAAAAAGTTTTTAAGGGAGGCTGACAAATCTATATCCAAAGGGGGGTGTAAAGCTGTTTAGGTTCTCTCCTTTAGGAAATCACATGACTTTTACATGACGATAATTTCTTCATACCTTAAATGGCCTCCATGGCGCAACACTGAGCTCCTCCGCAAAATACTGTCAATAAAAAATACGGGCCATAACTCAGGGTAGACAGCCTATATTGCTTGTGATTAAAAAGACAAATACGAATGAAATTATTCTTCTAGCGACGGTTATAACTTCTTAAAAGTCTTTTAAGGGAGGCTGACAAATGTCGTATATCCAAATTAAAGCTTAGGTTCCTCTCTTTAGGAAATCACATGACTTTTACATTTAGATAATGTCTTCATACCTTAAAATGGCTCCATGCACACTGAACCCTCCGCAAAATACGGGCCATAACCTCAGGGTAGATACAGCCCATATTGCTGTAGATTAAAAACACAAATAGGAATGAAATTATTTCTAGCGACAGCTATAACTTCAAAAGTTTTTTAAGGGAGGCTGACAAATTTATATCCAAATTAGCAAAGCTTAGGTTCTCCTCTTTAGGAAATCACATGACTTTTTACATTTAGATAATTTCTTCATACCTTAAATGGCCTCCATGCACACTGAGCTCCTCCGCAAAATACTGTCAAAATACAAGCCATAACTCAGGTAGACATTTCATATTGTTGTGATTAAAAGACAAATACGAATGAAATTATTTCTAGCGGACGGTTATAACTTCTTTAAAAGTCTTTATGGAGGCTGGCCGACAAATTTATATCCAAATTAAAGCTTAGGTTCTCCTCTTTTTAGGAAATCACATGACTTTTTTACATTTAGATAATTTCTTCTATACCTTAAATGGCCTCCATGCACACTGGAACCCCTCCGTAAAATATTACGGGCCATAACTCAGGGTAGACAGCCTATATTGCATGTAATTAAAACACAAATAGGAATGAAATGGTTTCACTTCTAGCGACGGCTAGTAACTTTAAAAGTTTTTTAAGGAGGCCGACAAATTTATATCCAAATTAAAGCTTAGGTTCTCTCTATTATTAGGGAAATCACATGACTTTTACATTTAGATAATTTCTTCCATAATTACACCCTTAAATGGCTCTATGCGTTTTACACTGATCCCTCTCGCAAAACAATACTGTCAAAAATACGGGCCATAACTCAGGGTAGACAGCCTATAATTGTTGTGGGATTAAAAGACAAATACAGAATGAAATTATTTCTAGCGACTGTTATAACTTTTGCAAGTCTTTAAGGGAGGCCGACAAATCTATATCCAAATTAAAGCTTAGGTTCTCCCTTTAGGAAATCACATGACTTTTACATTTATTACCCCCCTTCTTCATACCTTAAACGGCCTCCATGCACACTTAGTCCTCCACAAATAATACGGTCAATAATACGGGCCGCTATAACTCAGTGGTATACACCCGACATTGTTGTGATTAAAACACAAATACGAATGAAATTATTTCTAGCGACGGTTATAACTTTAAAAGTCTTGCAGGAGGCCGACAAATTTATATCCAAATTAAAGCTTAGGTTCTCCTCTTTCAGGAAATCACATGACTTTTACATTTAGATAATTTCTTCATACCTTAAATGGCCTCCATACACACTGAGCTCTCCGCAAAATACTGTCAAAATACGGGTCATAACTCAGGGTAGACAGCTTATATTGTTGTGATTAAAACACAAATACGAATGAAATTATTTCTAGCGACGGTTATAACTTTAAAAGTCTTTAAGGGAGGCCGACAAATTTATATCCAAATTAAAGCTTAGGTTCTCCCTTTAGGAAATCACATGACTTTTACATTTAGATAATTTCTTCATACCTTAAATGGCTCTCATACACTGAACCCTCCGCAAAATACGGGCCATAACTCAGGTAGACAGCCTATATTGCTGTGATTAAAACACAAATAGGAATGAAATTATTTCTAGCGACGGCTATAATCTCTTAAAGGTTTTGCCGATACGACAAATTATATCCAAATTAAAGCTTAGGTTCTCCTTTAGGAAATCACATGACTTTATATTTAGATAATTTTCATACCTTAAATGGCCTCCATGCACACCGAGCCCTCCTTAAATACTGTCAAAAATACGGGCTACAACTCGGTAGACAGCCTATATTGTTGTGATTAAAAGACAAATACGAATGAAATTATTTCTAGCGACGGTTATAACTTTAAAAGTCTTTAAGGGAGGCCGACAATATCCAAATTAAAGCTAGGTTCTCCTTTAGAAAATCACATGACTTTACATTTAGACAATTTCTTCATACCTTAAACGCCTCATGCACACTTAGTCCTCCGTAAAATACGTAATAATAATAATACTATTTACACACACATAACTCAGGGTAAAGACCCGACATTCTTGTGATTAAAACACAACATACGAATGAAATTATTTCTAGCGAAGGTTATAACTTTAAAAGTTTTTAAGGGAGGCCGACAACTTTATATCCAAATTAAAGCTTAGGTTCTCCTTTTCGAAAATCACATGACTTTTACATTTAGATAATTTCTATACCTTAAATGGCCTAAGTAATCACTGAGTCCTCCTTAAAATACTGTCAAAATACGGGCTATAACTCAGGGTAGGCAGCCATATTGTTGTGATTAAAACACAAATACGAATGAAATTATTTTAGCGACGGTTATAACTTAAAAGTCTTTAAGGGAGGCCGACAAATTTATATCCAAATTAAAGCTAGGTTCTCCTCTTTAGAAATCACATGACTTTACATTTAGATAATTTCTTCATACCTTTATCGGCCTCCATGCACAGTTAGCCTCCGTAAAATACGGTCAAAATACGGGCCATAACTAGGGTAAACAATTCGACATTGTTTTTGATTAAACACAACATACGAATGAAATTATTTAGCGACGGGTATAACTTTAAAAGTTTTTAAGGAGGCCGACAAATTATATCCAAATTAAAGCTTAGGTTCTCTCTTTAGGAAATCACATGACTTTTACATTTAGATAATTTCTTCATACCTATCGCACACTGAGCCTCCGCAAAATACTGTCAAAATACGGGCCATAAATCAGGGTAGACAGCTTATATTGTTGTGATTAAACACAACACATACGAATGAAATTATTTCTAGCGACGGTTATAACTTTAAAATTTTAAGGAGGCTGACAAATTTATATCCAATTTAAAGCTTAGGTTCTCCTCTTTTAGGAAATCACATGACTTTACATTTAGATAATTTCTTCATACCGTAAATGGCCTCCATGCACACTTAGTACTCCGTAAAATACGGTCAATATACGGGCCATAACTCAGGGTAAACACCCGACATTGCTGTGATTAAAACACAAATACGAATGAAATTATTTCTAGCGACGGCTATAACTTTAAAAGTTTTTAAGGGAGGCCGACAAATTTATATCCAAATTAAAGCTTAGGTTCTCCTCTTTTAGGAAATCACATGACTTTTACATTTAGATAATTTCTTCATACCTTAAATGGCCTCCATGCACACTGAGCCCTCCTTAAAATACTGTCAAAATACGGGCCATAACTCGGGGTAGACAGCCTATATTGTTGTGATTAAAAGACAAATACGAATGAAATTATTTCTAGCGACGGTTATAACTTTAAAAGTCTTTAAGGGAGGCCGACAAATTTATATCCAAATTAAAGCTTAGGTTCTCCTCTTTTAGAAAATCACATGACTTTTACATTTAGACAATTTCTTCATACCTTAAACGGCCTCCATGCACACTTAGTCCTCCGTAAAATACGGTCAATATACGGGCCATAACTCAGGGTAAACACCCGACATTCTTGTGATTAAAACACAAATACGAATGAAATTATTTCTAGCGAAGGTTATAACTTTAAAAGTTTTTAAGGGAGGCCGACAAATTTATATCCAAATTAAAGCTTAGGTTCTCCTCTTTTCGGAAATCACATGACTTTTACATTTAGATAATTTCTTCATACCTTAAATGGCCTCCATGCACACTGAGTCCTCCTTAAAATACTGTCAAAATACGGGCCATAACTCAGGGTAGGCAGCTCATATTGTTGTGGATTAAAACACAAATACGAATGAAATTATTTCTAGCGACGGTTATAACTTTAAAAGTCTTTAAGGGAGGCCGACAAATTTAAATCCAAATTAAAGCTTAGGTTCTCCTCTTCTTTTAGGGAAATCACATGACTTTTACATTTAGATAATTTCTTCATACATTATTCGGACTCCTTGCTCACTTTGCCCTCAGTAATATACGGTCAAAAATACGGCCATAACTCAGGTAAACACTGACATTGTTTGGATTAAAACACAACATGAAATGAAATTATTTCTAGCGACGGGTATAACTTTAAAAGTTTTTAAGGGAGGCCGACAAATTTATATCCAAATTAAAGCTTAGGTTCTCCTCTTTTAGGAAATCACATGACTTTCACATTTAGATAATTTCTTCATACCTTAAATGGCCTCCATGCACACTGAGCCCTCCGCAAAATACTGTCAAAATACGGGCCATAACTCAGGGTAGACAGACTATATTGTTGTGATTAAAACACAAATACGAATGAAATTATTTCTAGCGACGGTTATAACTTTAAAATTTTAAGGGAGGCTGACAAATTTATATCCAAATTTAAAGCTTAGGCCTCTCTTTTTAGGAAATCACATGACTTTTACATTTAGATAATTTCTTCATACCTTAAATGGCCTCCATGCACACTTAGTCCTCCGTAAAATACGGTCAATATACGGGCCATAACTCAGGGTAAACACCCGACATTGCTGTGATTAAAACACAAATACGAATGAAATTATTTCTAGCGACGGCTATAACTTTAAAAGTTTTTAAGGGAGGCCGACAAATTTATATCCAAATTAAAGCTTAGGTTCTCCTCTTTTAGGAAATCACATGACTTTTACATTTAGATAATTTCTTCATACCTTAAATGGCCTCCATGCACACTGAGCCCTCCGCAAAATACTGTCAAAATACGGGCCATAACTCAGGGTAGACAGCCTATATTGTTGTGATTAAAAGACAAATACGAATGAAATTATTTTTTAGCGACGGTTATAACTTTAAAAGTCTTTAAGGGAGGCCGATAAATTTATATCCAAATTAAAGCTTAGGTTCTCCTCTTTTAGGAAATCACATGACTTTTACATTTAGACAATTTCTTCATACCTTAAACGGCCTCCATGCACACTTAGTCCTCCGTAAAATACGGTCAATATACGGGCCATAACTCAGGGTAAACACCCGACATTGTTGTGATTAAAACACAAATACGAATGAAATTATTTCTAGCGACGGTTATAACTTTAAAAGTTTTTAAGGGAGGCCGACAAATTTATATCCAAATTAAAGCTTAGGTTCTCCTCTTTTCGGAAATCACATGACTTTTACATTTAGATAATTTCTTCATACCTTAAATGGCCTCCATGCACACTGAACCCTCCTTAAAATACTGTCAAAATACGGGCCATAACTCAGGGTAGACAGCCTATATTGTTGTGATTAAAACACAAATACGAATGAAATTATTTCTAGCGACGGTTATAACTTTAAAAGTTTTTAAGGGAGGCCGACAAATTTATATCGAAATTAAAGCTTAGGTTCTCTTTAGGAAATCACATGACTTTTACATTTAGACAATTTCTTCATAGCTTGTTATGCCTCCATGCACACTTAGTCCTCCGTAAAATACGGTCAATATACGGGCCATAACTCAGGGTAAACACCCGACATTGTTGTGATTAAAACACAAATACGAATGAAATTATTTCTAGCGATGGTTATAACTTTAAAAGTTTTTAAGGGAGGCCGACAAATTTATATCCAAATTAAAGCTTAGGTTCTCCTCTTTTCGGAAATCACATGACTTTTACATTAGATAATTTATTCATACCTTAAATGGCCTCCATGCACACTGAGCCCTCCTTAAAATACTGTCAAAATACGGGCCATAACTCAGGGTAGACAGCCTATATTGTTGTGATTAAAACACAAATACGAATGAAATTATTTCTAGCGACGGTTATAACTTTAAAAGTTTTTAAGGGAGGCCGACAAATTTATATCCAAATTAAAGCTTAGGTTCTCCTCTTTTAGGAAATCACATGACTTTTACATTTAGACAATTTCTTCATACCTTAAACGGCCTCCATGCACACTTAGTCCTCCGTAAAATACGGTCAATATACGGGCCATAACTCAGAGTAAACACCCGACATTCTTGTGGTTAAAACACAAATACGAATGAAATTATTTCTAGCGAAGGTTATAACTTTAAAAGTTTTTAAGGGAGGCCGACAAATTTATATCCAAATTAAAGCTTAGGTTCTCCTCTTTTCGGAAATCACATGACTTTTACATTTAGATAATTTCTTCATACCTTAAATGGCCTCCATGCACACTGAGTCCTCCTTAAAATACTGTCAAAATACGGGCCATAACTCAGGCTAGGCAGCCTATATTGTTGTGATTAAAACACAAATACGAATGAAATTATTTCTAGCGACGGTTATAACTTTAAAAGTCTTTAAGGGAGGCCGACAAATTTATATCCAAATTAAAGCTTAGGTTCTCCTCTTTTAGGAAATCACATGACTTTTACATATTTAGATAATTTTCATACCTTAATCGGCCTCCATGCACACTTTAGCCCTCCGTAAAATACGGTCAAAATACGGGCCATAAACACCAGACATTGTTTGATTAAAACACAAATACTAATGAAATTATTTCTAGCGACGGGTATAACTTTAAAAGTTTTTAAGGGAGGCCGACAAATTTATATTCAAATTAAAGCTTAAAGCCTCTTTTCGGAAATCACATGACTTTTACATTTAGATAATTTCTTCATACCTTAAAGGACCACCATGCACACTTAGCCCTCCGCAAAATACTGTCAAAATACGGGCCATAACTCAGGGTAGACAGCCTATATTGTTGTGATTAAAAGACAAATACGAATGAAATTATTTCTAGCGACGGTTATAACTTTAAAAGTCTTTAAGGGAGGCCGACAAATTTATATCCAAATTAAAGCTTAGGTTCTCCTCTTTTAGGAAATCACATGACTTTTACATTTAGATAATTTCTTCATACCTTAAATGGCCTCCATGCACACTGAGCCCTCCGCAAAATACTGTCAAAATACGGGCCATAACTCAGGGTAGACAGCTTATATTGTTGTGATTAAAACACAAATACGAATGAAATTATTTCTAGCGACGATTATAACTTTAAAAGTCTTTAAGGGAGGCCGACAAATTTATATCCAAATTAAAGCTTAGGTTCTCCTCTTTTAGGAAATCACATGACTTTTACATTTAGATAATTTCTTCATACCTTAAATGGCCTCCATGCACACTGAACCCTCCGCAAAATACGGGCCATAACTCAGGATAGACAGCCTATATTGCTGTGATTAAAACACAAATAGGAATGAAATTATTTCTAGCGACGGCTATAACTTTAAAAGTTTTTAAGGGAGGCCGACAAATTTATATCCAAATTAAAGCTTAGGTTCTCCTCTTTTAGGAAATCACATGACTTTTACATTTAGATAATTTCTTCACACCTTAAATGGCCCCCATGCACACTGAGCCTCCGCAAAAATACTGTCAAAATACGGGCCATAACTCAGGGTAGACAGTTTATATTGTTGTGATTAAAACACAAATACATGAATGAAATTATTTCTAGCGACGGTTATAACTTTAAAATCTTTTAAGGGAGGCCGACAAATTTATATCCAATTTAAAGCTTAGGTTCTCCTCTTTTAGGAAATCACATGACTTTTACATTTAGATAATTTCTTCATACCTTAAATGGCCTCCATGCACACTTAGTCCTCCGTAAAATACGGTCAATATACGGGCCATAACTCAGGGTAAACACCCGACATTGCTGTGATTAAAACACAAATACGAATGAAATTATTTCTAGCGACGGCTATAACTTTAAAAGTTTTTAAGGGAGGCCGACAAATTTATATCCAAATTAAAGCTTAGGTTCTCCTCTTTTAGGAAATCACATGACTTTTACATTTAGATAATTTCTTCATACCTTAAATGGCCTCCATGCACACTGAGCCCTCCGCAAAATACTGTCAAAATACGGGCCATAACTCAGGGTAGACAGCCTATATTGTTGTGATTAAAAGACAAATACGAATGAAATTATTTTTTAGCGACGGTTATAACTGTAAAATGTCTTTAAGGGAGGCCGACAAATTTATATCCAAATTAAAGCTTAGGTTCTCCTCTTTTAGGAAATCACATGACTTTTACATTTAGACAATTTCTTCATACCTTAAACGGCCTCCATGCACACTTAGTCCCCCGTAAAATACGGTCAATATACGGGCCATAACTCAGGGTAAACACCCGACATTGTTGTGATTAAAACACAAATACGAATGAAATTATTTCTAGCGACGGTTATAACTTTAAAAGTTTTTAAGTAAGGCCGACAAATTTATATCCAATTTAAAGCTTAGGTTCTCCTCTTTAAGGAAAGCACATGACTTTTACATTTAGATAATTTCTTCATACCTTAAATGGCCTCCATGCACACTGAACCCTCCGCAAAATACTGTCAAAATACGGGCCATAACTCAGGGTAGACAGCCTATATTGTTGTGGATTAAAACACAAATACGAATGAAATTATTTCTAGCGACGGTTATAACTTTAACAGTTTTAAGGGAGGCTGACAAATTTATACTCCAAATTAAAACTTAGATTCTCTCTTTAGGAAATCACATGACTTTTACATTTAGACAATTTCTTCATACCTTAATCGGCCTCCATGCACACTTATCCCTCCGTAAAATACGGTCAAAATACGGGCCATAACTCAGGGTAAACACCCGACATTGTTGTGATTAAACACAAATACGAATGAAATTATTTCTAGCGACGGGTATAACTTTAAAAGTTTTTAAGGGAGGCCGACAAATTTATATCCAAATTAAAGCTTAGGTTCTCCTCTTTTAGGAAATCACATGACTTTTACATTTAGACAATTTCTTCATACCTTAATCGGCCTCCATGCACACTTAGCCCTCCGTAAACATTTACGGTCAAAATACGGGCCATAACTCAGGGTAAACACCTGACATTGTTTGATTAAAAAACAAATACGAATTAAATTATTTCTAAGGACGGGTATAACTTTAAAAGTTTTTAAGGAGGCCGACAAATTTATATTCCAAATTAAAGCTTAGGTTCTCCTCTTTAGGAAATCACATGACTTTTTACATTTAGATAATTTCTTCATACCTTAAATGGCCTCCATGCACACTGAACCCTCCGCAAAATACTGTCAAAATACGGGCCATAACTCAGGGTAGACAGCCTATATTGTTGTGATTAAAACACAAATACGAATGAAATTATTTCTAGCGACGGTTATAACTTTAACAGTTTTTAAGGGAGGCCGACAAATTTATATCCAAATTAAAGCTTAGGTTCTCCTCTTTTAGGAAATCACATGACTTTTACATTTAGACAATTTCTTCATACCTTAATCGGCCTCCATGCACACTTAGCCCTCCGTAAAATACGGTCAAAATACGGGCCATAACTCAGGGTAAACACCCGACATTGTTTGATTAAAACACAAATACGAATGAAATTATTTCTAGCGACGGGTATAACTTTAAAAGTTTTTAAGGGAGGCCGACAAATTTATATCCAAATTAAAGCTTAGGTTCTCCTCTTTTAGGAAATCACATGACTTTTACATTTAGATAATTTCTTCATACCTGAAACGGCCTCCATGCACGCTTAGCCCTCCGTAAAATACGGTCAAAATACGGGCCATAAATCTGGGTAAACACCCGACATTGTTGTGATTAAAACACAAATACTAATGAAATTATTTCTAGCGACGGTTATAACTTTAAGAGTTTTTAAGGGAGGCCGACAAATGTATATCCAAATTAAAGCTTAGGTTCTCCTCTTTTCGGAAACCACATGACTTTTACATTTAGATAATTTCTTCATACCTTAAATGGCCTCCATACACACTGAGCCCTCCGCAAAATACTGTCAAAATACGGGCCATAACTCAGGGTAGACAGCCTATATTGTTGTGATTAAAACACAAATACGAATGAAATTATTTCTAGCGCCGGTTATAACTTTAAAAGTTTTTAAGGGAGGCCGACAAATTTATATCCAAATTAAAGCTTAGGTTCTCCTCTTTTAGGAAATCACATGACTTTTACATTTAGATAATTTCTTCATACCTTAAATGGCCTCCATGCACACTTAGTCCTCCGTAAAATACGGTCAATATACGGGCCATAACTCAGGGTAAACACCCGACATTGTTTGATTAAAACACAAATACGAATGAAATTATTTCTAGCGACGGGTATAACTTTAAAAGTTTTTAAGGGAGGCCGACAAATTTATATTCAAATTAAAGCTTAGGTTCTCCTCTTTTCGGAAATCACATGACTTTTACATTTAGATAATTTCTTCATACCTTAAAGGACCACCATGCACACTTAGCCCTCCGCAAAATACTGTCAAAATACGGGCCATAACTCAGGGTAGACAGCCTATATTGTTGTGATTAAAAGACAAATACGAATGAAATTATTTCTAGCGACGGTTATAACTTTAAAAGTCTTTAAGGGAGGCCGACAAATTTATATCCAAATTAAAGCTTAGGTTCTCCTCTTTTAGGAAATCACATGACATTTACATTTAGATAATTTCTTCATACCTTAAATGGCCTCCATGCACACTGAACCCTCCGCAAAATACTGTCAAAATACGGGCCATAACTCAGGATAGACAGCCTATATTGTTGTGATTAAAACACAAATACGAATGAAATTATTTCTAGACGACGGTTATAACTTTAACAGTTTTTATGAGGCCGACAAATTTATATCCAAATTAAAAGCTTAGGTTCTCCTCTTTTAGAAATCACATGACTTTTGACATTTAGACAATTTCTTCATACCTTAATCGGCCTCCATGCACACTTAGCCCTCCGTAAAATACGGTCAAAATACGGGCCATAACTCAGGGTAGACAGCCTATATTGTTGTGATTAAAACACAAATACGAATGAAATTATTTCTAGCGACGGTTATAACTTTAAAAGTTTTTAAGGGAGGCCGACAAATTTATATCCAAATTAAAGCTTACGTTCTCCTCTTTTAGGAAAGCACATGACTTTTACATTTAGATAATTTCTTCATACCTTAAATGGCCTCCATGCACACTGAACCCTCCGCAAAATACTGTCAAAATACGGGCCATAATTCAGGATAGACAGCCTATATTGTTGTGATTAAAACACAAATACGAATGAAATTATTTCTAGCGACGGTTATAACTTTAACAGTTTTTAAGGGAGGCCGACAAATTTATATCCAAATTAAAGCTTAGGTTCTCCTCTTTTAGGAAATCACATGACTTTTACATTTAGATAATTTCTTCATACCTTAATCGGCCTCCATGCACACTTAGCCCTCCTTAAAATACGGTCAAAATACGGGCCATAACTCAGGGTAAACACCCGACATTGTTTGATTAAAACACAAATACGAATGAAATTATTTCTAGCGACGGGTATAACTTTAAAAGTTTTTAAGGGAGGCCGACAAATTTATATTCAAATTAAAGCTTAGGTTCTCCTCTTTTCGGAAATCACATGACTTTTACATTTAGATAATTTCTTCATACCTTAAAGGACCACCATGCACACTTAGCCGTCCGCAAAATACTGTCAAAATACGGGCCATAACTCAGGGTAGACAGCCTATATTGTTGTGATTAAAACACAAATACGAATGAAATTATTTCTAGCGACGGTTATAACTTTAACAGTTTTTAAGGGAGGCCGACAAATTTATATCCAAATTAAAGTTTAGGTTCTCCTCTTTTCTGAAATCACATGACTTTTACATTAGATAATTTCTTCATACCTTAATCGGCCTCCATGCACACTTAGCCCTCCGTAAAATACGGTCAAAATACGGGCCATAACTCAGGGTAAACACCCGACATTGTTTGATTAAAACACAAATACGAATGAAATTATTTCTAGCGACGGGTATAACTTTAAAAGTTTTTAAGGGAGGCCGACAAATTTATATCCAAATTAAAGCTTAGGTTCTCCTCTTTTAGGAAATCACATGACTTTTACATTTAGACAATTTCTTCATACCTTAATCGGCCTCCATGCACACTTAGCCCTCCGTAAAATACGGTCAAAATACGGGCCATAACTCAGGGTAAACACCCGACATTGTTTGATTAAAACACAAATACGAATGAAATTATTTCTAGCGACGGGTATAACTTTAAAAGTTTTTAAGGGAGGCCGACAAATTTATATTCAAATTAAAGCTTAGGTTCTCCTCTTTTAGGAAATCACATGACTTTTACATTTAGATAATTTCTTCATACCTTAAATGGCCTCCATGCACACTGAAACCTCCGCAAAATACTGTCAAAATACGGGCCATAACTCAGGGTAGACAGCCTATATTGTTGTGATTAAAACACAAATACGAATGAAATTATTTCTAGCGACGGTTATAACTTTAACAGTTTTTAAGGGAGGCCGACAAATTTATATCCAAATTAAAGCTTAGGTTCTCCTCTTTTAGGAAATCACATGACTTTTACATTTAGACAATTTCTTCATACCTTAATCGGCCTCCATGCACACTTAGCCCTCCGTAAAATACGGTCAAAATACGGGCCATAACTCAGGGTAAACACCCGACATTGTTTGATTAAAATACAAATACGAATGAAATTATTTCTAGCGACGGGTATAACTTTAAAAGTTTTTAAGGGAGGCCGACAAATTTATATCCAAATTAAAGCTTAGGTTCTCGTCTTTTAGGAAATCACATGACTTTTACATTTAGATAATTTCTTCATACCTGAAACGGCCTCCATGCACACTTAGCCCTCCGTAAAATACGGTCAAAATACGGGCCATAAATCTGGGTAAACACCCGACATTGTTGTGATTAAAACACAAATACGAATGAAATTATTTCTAGCGACGGTTATAACTTTAAGAGTTTTTAAGGGAGGCCGACAAATGTATATCCAAATTAAAGCTTAGGTTCACCTCTTTTCGGAAATCACATGACTTTTACATTTAGATAATTTCTTCATACCTTAAATGGCCTCCATACACACTGAGCCCTCCGCAAAATACTGTCAAAATACGAGCCATAACTCAGGGTAGACAGCCTATATTGTTGTGATTAAAACACAAATACGAATGAAATTATTTCTAGCGCCGGTTATAACTTTAAAAGTTTTTAAGGGAGGCCGACAAATTTATATCCAAATTAAAGCTTAGGTTCTCCTCTTTTAGGAAATCACATGACTTTTACATTTAGATAATTTCTTCATACCTTAAATAGCCTCCATGCACACTGAACCCTCCGCAAAATACTGTCAAAATACGGGCCATAACTCAGGATAGACAGCCTATATTGTTGTGATTAAAACACAAATACGAATGAAATTATTTCTAGCGACGGTTATAACTTTAACAGTTTTTAAGGGAGGCCGACAAATTTATATCCAAATTAAAGCTTAGGTTCTCCTCTTTTAGGAAATCACATGACTTTTACATTTAGACAATTTCTTCATACCTTAATCGGCCTCCATGCACACTTAGCCTCCGTAAAATACGGTCAAAATACGGGCCATAAC